>SMSQ01000983.1:26056-67611 GCA_019453375.1 Ctenoplectra terminalis
TGGAATAATAAATAATTTTCCTGGAATAATAAATAGTTTTCGTGGAATAATAAATAAATGCCTCGGGTGGAAATAGAAAGGCTGCAAACTGTTATCAAATCGACGTGTTTTATTAATTAACACTAGAATTATCAAAATTATAAAAATCAGCCATTTGTAGTTTCTCACATAAATTTTATAAATTTATTTGTATAAAAATATAGATAAAGGTTTATCTCCCGTAAATTAGGTATTTATTTATTTATTTTTCTTTTTTAAATATGTATACTTTTCATTTTGATTTTTTGGTACAAACAGGTACATTTTAATCGTTGATAGTTCTACTGTTAAATTTTGATTTTATGTATGTGGAATATATACGATTAAGTATTTTATATTCCAGATGAATAAATACTTGATAAACCTGCACTTTTGAGTTGAAAGAGCGTTCCTTTTTAAGTGACCGGTATTTGCTAATTATGAGTCTTTTAGAAATGGCCACGTGCGTTTTTTTATAAGCGATTGTTTCAGTGACCGAAACGATATACATGCCAAGATGTGACAGTAAGGTTGAAAATAGATTGTGATACATTGTTCTGTTAAATAGATTTATATTTCGTTTAACCCGAGCCATCGACCCCACTTACGTCTGTTATAGTACTTTGACGTCTTACTAATGCGCCATTTTTATCGATTTATATAAATGTATTTAAATAATGCACGAATTTCATCTTACAGATATCACAGACTTTTTCCAATTAATGCTTCAAAATACTTAAAATCAGACTCCTGATATACTAGTTAACCAGTTAAGTGTGTTTGACGACTATATACGTCACGAAGATGTGGCAGAATTTTGTGTCACGACGGCTATATTCGTCGTGCGTGAAACTTTGTTACAATTTGATATTTAAATTGTAATTTTGGCGAAAACTAAATTATATTGGTAAATTTTAATATTTTTAAAATGTTTAGCGGTCAAGACGAAATAAAACAAAGAAATAAAAATTATAAATAATTTTAGTTGGATTGGTAACTTCCTGAGAGCTAACTATACCCGTCATCGCTTGATTATCGCGACACACACTGGTGCGCGCTTTGCAAAGATATCGCCACGGTTAACTGGTTAACAGAACAAGTGAATAAATAAAATATAAAACGCTTCTGTCTGGGAATATTCAATCGAGTATTAAATTCGTGGATCGTTGAAATAATTTTAGATAATCTTAATTTGGATAATTTAGATAAGATTTAAAAATATATATATATATATATAAAATAATAATATTAAAGAAGAAAATCGTTCTTTATACAACAAATTATACAGCTTCAAGTATTCAAAATATTACAAAAAAAATATCTGTAAGAAAAATGTTGGCCAATCTGAAATGTTCGTTTCGAGACGTTTCAATTTTTATTTAAGACCTTCGTTTAACCCTCTATAACCCGAATTTTGTCTGCTTATTGGAGAAAAAATTAGGATTAATTACAGTTTTTCACTTTGATTTGAAAATGTTTCAACTAATAATTACTGTAGATGGATCGTGATATCGCTACAGTAATACAGTAATCAAATTTAATAGTGCAGTGATAACTGAACAAAATTAATTTTTTAAAATATAGATACATCAGTTTGGAACTTTTAAGTCACACGGTCCCATGGAGGTTTAAGGTAATTTAATGTTTAAATATTTTAACCCTCTACAGCCTGAATTTTGTCTGTTTATTAGAGAAAAAAACTACGATTGATTACAGTTTTTCACTTTTATTTGAAAATTTTTAAACTAATAATTACTGTGGAAGGATCGTAGTATCGCTACAGTAATACAGTAATCAAATTTAATAGTGCAGCGATAAGTCACGCGGTCCCATAGAGGGTTAATGTATCCTTTAACTTTGACGATATTCAAAAATTAGTTGCAATGGATTAATTAACAGAACCATCCTGCATGAGTTTCGTCGACAGTCCGACTATGCACAGACATTATCTACTGTAGAAAATTGAACCATGAATATTTAAAATATTGCGAATAATTTGTTCGTACTTTGCATCCTTTAGATAATCATTCCATATTCAAAGGTTTATTAACGACAGTACTGAAGGAAAATTATAATTAAGAACAGAATAATCAAAATGAAAGAATAAGAACGAACAGGAAAGATCTGCATAAAATACTAATTTTTTTTTTCTTTCTTTCCTTTTGATGCAGTATGATAGAAATAATCGATTGTGTTGGCCAGGTATAAAGCCAAAGGTACACTGAAACAATTTTTGTAACAGAGACAAAGCTCGGCCGAANTCTTTATACAACAAATTATACAGCTTCAAGTATTCAAAATATTACAAAAAAAATATCTGTAAGAAAAATGTTGGCCAATCTGAAATGTTCGTTTCGAGACGTTTCAATTTTTATTTAAGACCTTCGTTTAACCCTCTATAACCCGAATTTTGTCTGCTTATTGGAGAAAAAATTAGGATTAATTACAGTTTTTCACTTTGATTTGAAAATGTTTCAACTAATAATTACTGTAGATGGATCGTGATATCGCTACAGTAATACAGTAATCAAATTTAATAGTGCAGTGATAACTGAACAAAATTAATTTTTTAAAATATAGATACATCAGTTTGGAACTTTTAAGTCACACGGTCCCATGGAGGTTTAAGGTAATTTAATGTTTAAATATTTTAACCCTCTACAGCCTGAATTTTGTCTGTTTATTAGAGAAAAAAACTACGATTGATTACAGTTTTTCACTTTTATTTGAAAATTTTTAAACTAATAATTACTGTGGAAGGATCGTAGTATCGCTACAGTAATACAGTAATCAAATTTAATAGTGCAGCGATAAGTCACGCGGTCCCATAGAGGGTTAATGTATCCTTTAACTTTGACGATATTCAAAAATTAGTTGCAATGGATTAATTAACAGAACCATCCTGCATGAGTTTCGTCGACAGTCCGACTATGCACAGACATTATCTACTGTAGAAAATTGAACCATGAATATTTAAAATATTGCGAATAATTTGTTCGTACTTTGCATCCTTTAGATAATCATTCCATATTCAAAGGTTTATTAACGACAGTACTGAAGGAAAATTATAATTAAGAACAGAATAATCAAAATGAAAGAATAAGAACGAACAGGAAAGATCTGCATAAAATACTAATTTTTTTTTTCTTTCTTTCCTTTTGATGCAGTATGATAGAAATAATCGATTGTGTTGGCCAGGTATAAAGCCAAAGGTACACTGAAACAATTTTTGTAACAGAGACAAAGCTCGGCCGAAGGAATCTATAAAACATCCCATGCGAGTTGGTGTACGCTAATAGAATACATAGTTCGCATAGCAAGGATAACGGACCGTCGAAGATAACCTAAAGGACCAGCTAAAAAATGAATATAAAATTGACCAGATATTTTCTACAAGAATGAGAAAATTAATATAGACGTACAGCAGACCCGAGATAGATTTATGATAAACCAATAGACTCATACTGCGTTATAATTATTAAATATAATTATAAAAATATTAGCACGCTACTGAATTTATTTTGGCACCATATTGATTAATTATTCTCGAATATCTTAAGATATTATTATCTTAAATTTTCTATCGTGTAATAATATTTTTATAAGGTTGGAAAAATTAAAAACCGTAGAAATTAACGCTTCGCGACTCCGTACGATTCTTTATCACCGAAGAAAAGAAGTTTTACTTTGATCGGAAAAAATTACTATCACTCGTGAGAGTACTTGTTTTTATTTATTTTACAAATATCCTTTCTTCTCTCGTGAACGAAACATAAATTTTTAATTTTGCAAATCATCATGGTGCGATATCTTTGGAAATTGAGCGTAATCGTGCTGAAAACAGAACGTCTCCGTTGCGAAGCCAAAAGAGCTTGGATAGAGACACAATTTTCATATTTCTTGCGAAAAATATTAAACAAGTCAGTGCATCTAAATTGTGATTTTTATGATTGTATTTGGTTTTAGATTAATTCTTACATTTTAGGTAAAAATAAATTATTGGGGTAAATGTCGGATAACTAATGAACGTGCATAGAGAAACCACGACGTGAGATTGTAACCATAATTAAATATAAAATTATAATAGAGATCGACGAACAATAATTACTTGAATACATACAAAATTGTCACTGATTCTCGTATCTTCGAGACGAAGGTTAAACCAACACGAATCAATAAATTGCAAACAGAATACTTCTACGCTTCCATTGGAAAACAAAAATTCTACCGATAAATTCAACCTAATCTGTAAATATTTCATTCATTGTTTGCTCACGTCGCACGAAATCTAGCTGCGACGAACAAACATCAATTGCAACAGTCTAAACATTCTACTCGATCGCCCGCATTAAAAAAAAAAAGAAAGAAAAAGCTATATTTTATAGCTACCTCCTTTTTTTATCTTTTCAACAAATTCATCGGTACACGTATACCACTCCTTTTCACCGTGTCGATTTGTTAACATATTTTCTTGTGGATCAACGAAAAAAAAAANGCATTAAAAAAAAAAAGAAAGAAAAAGCTATATTTTATAGCTACCTCCTTTTTTTATCTTTTCAACAAATTCATCGGTACACGTATACCACTCCTTTTCACCGTGTCGATTTGTTAACATATTTTCTTGTGGATCAACGAAAAAAAAAACAAAAAAAAAAATAGAAAAAAAATGAAAAAAAATGACAAAAAGGAGAGATAATAAAATAAAATAAATGGCGCATTGTGAGAGGCGATAAGCCGTATCAATTCTCGGCGAGTTTGAACGTTATCAGGGATTTAAAGTTCATTACTTCAATGGCTTGGCAACATCGGTGTAATCAGCCGTGAAAAGTTTACAGATCCTGCGCTTAACTATCTCGCCCGGTCGTTTCGTGAACTTCTTCAGAAAGCAATTTTACCGTAGAACGGAGCAAGTGGCGTACACAACCACGAATAACGCGATTATACGTCGTTTGGATATTTTATTTTTTATTATAATTATTTTATTGACCGTTTGGCCGCGTTACGGGCTGTCGATCCATTTCGCTGAGAATTTAAGTGGACGGTATAACTGAGCGCGACGATACGTGTATTGTAAATCAATAATCGATAATTTAGCATAGTAGATATCGCAGTGTAACGTAATTACGAATATATACTTTCTTAACACTAGAACCACTTTCCACTAGAAGGTGGTCAAAACGACTGGTTTGCAATTTCTCATATAAATTCTGTAAATTTATAACGATGCATTTTAAAAAATATATAATGCAAAGGAAATAAGTGATTATTCGTATTCGTTATAGAAAATCATAATTAATTAAAATGTGATAAAAAATAAAAAATATTTAACCACAAAGTAACGCGATTCTAAATTCTTTTCTTTTTATAAATCGTTGCGTTCCTTAACTTTACTGTTCTTTGGGTCACATAACTCGAAATGAAGTTTACTTTTATTTAAATACTATGCTGTTGAATATGTTTTCTTTTTTATCAGATTTTGATTAATTGTGATCTTCTATAACGAATACGAATAAACATTTATTTCCTTTGCATTTTATATTTTTTTCATTTTATAATTTAAATAGTTGTCATTTTTAGTTCGTTTATTGAAATAGGTACGCTTTAATCGTCGGTAGTTCTAGCGTTGAACAGAACCACCTTTCTGTAACCTGTGCAATCAAACGCTGACAATTACCTATTGTTTACATGTAGTAAATACCAAAACGAACGAAGGAAATGTATAACTAAACTTCTCCTTGGATTTAACGTCACAGAATCGTGTAATAAACATTTTGAACTGTCTAAGAGACACGAAATTATGCTTACAAATTTAACCACCAATTGAAAGACCTGATGATTACTAAATAGTTGATTATTAAATATACACTTTTTTGTCTGAAAAGTTTTCCGAAGCAACGCGATTCTAAATTCTTTTCTTTTTATAAATCGTCGCGTTCCTTAACTCTACTGTCCTTTGGGTCACATAACTCGAAATGAAGTTTACTTTTACATAAATACTATGCTGTTAAATTTTGTTTTTTTATCAGATTTGATGTATGTAATTCTTGCGTTTACCTTGAAACTGTATATTTTATAAGTTTGAAATATTTAAAGCTTGAAAAGAAGTTTTAAGAGACACGAATGTGCAGTGTAAGTGTGAAAGGTAGCAGGATTAGGTAATTAAACTTAAAATGAGTAACAATTCCAAACTTTCAGCTAATAATAAGCTTACAAAGAAAAATAACTAAAAATTTCACGAACAAGCAAAATATTTAAGGAATATTTCCAATAAAAAAAAAAATAAATAAAAAAAATATCACTGTTATGATTATTATCACTGCTTAGGAAACGATCTCGTCACGTTAAACGGATTTTTGTTGATGCGATACGTTGAGGAATATTTATGAAGCATCGAAATCCTTTCGTTCACAGCCCGTTTGCGCTTATTCAAACTAAAACGATTACAATGTAAATGCAGTAATTCAAGCTAGCCATCATTAACTCGGTTATGGGCAACCGTTTACCCAAAACATTATACGAGTTTGTACAATTACGTTTCGTTCGCCAAGTTTCGCAAAGCGCCAATTTCAATAATTTCAATAATTATTCTCGAACCGTACGGGTGTGGCTGTTCCGCTCAAACACGATGATAATAATTAAAATTGTTCCATCGGAAAGGATATTATTTTCCACGAAACGCAGCCTTGGTGATCCATCGAAACGAAAGGTAAATTACCAAGGAATATTCAAATCGCTTATCGTATTACAATTAACAACTCACCTGTTAAACGATAACGTTAGTGGTGTTTCATCGGTTATTATTTAGTTAATTTATTAATTCCTGTTGATTTTTATGCAATTCGATTATCTCAGATATTATCATTTAGTATTCATGGAATTATTTGTAGTTTTCTTTAAACAAAATCATTTTTAAATCAACCTTCGTGATATTAATCTTTTCATAATTCTTTTTTTTTTAAGTTAGGAAAATAAATGATGTAACCGGACGTAGAAGAAATTGAGAATCTAAACGTATACGTACAGCGCCGAACATAATTGTGAGATGGTTACATGTTTATAATTATTCCGGTCAATAAGTAACTTCTGAAGATAGAATTTGTTAATGTTTATTGTTTAATATATCTGTGTTGTTCATAATCTTAGATTATGATCTGGGATTGTAAAAGATTTGAAGAATATTTATAATTTAATTCCTTTAAATTTGACGAGTTCCAATTATTTTTGAATATTTAACATTTATTTTTTTTTTTTTTTCTATTTACAGTCTTATGTTGTAATATAATTATATGATATAATATATATTATATATAAATAATATAATAAAAAATATTAATTATATTAATTATATATTATATATAATTATATTACAACTTAAGACTCTAAATAAAAAAAAAATAGGTTACATAATAAATATTTGCAAATTTCTATCTTTGGTAGTTATACATTGACCAAAATAATTATAAATATTTAATAAGCTCACAATTTTGCCCGGCACTGTATGCGACAGTGATTTCCAAACAGATTAATCATCAAGAATTCAAATTGAATAAAGTAGAGCTAAAGAAAAGAAATTAAATTACATCTTTCCAACTATAAAAATCTCAACTTCGCAGTGATTAAGATAACGTAACACTTTATGGGACAAGTCTCTACGCCACAAACAAAGCACGTCTGAAAATATTTTCCAATCTATCGACTGAAAATATCCTTTCGCGGCGAAAGTATTATTCCAAGGACCTCTATTTCCCCCCGAGGTCCCGCAAAGAGGACAAATATCGACACGACAGTAAACACGAAAGAACTTGAAACGACAAACATGTCCGATATTAAAATCTGTAAAAAGATAAACAGCAATCGGTCGGATCAATATCGAATCAAACCGTCGAGACGAGCAGAATCTGTTTCCTCGAAGAATCTGATTAGACTCTTTTCACGCAACACGGCCTCACCGATAAAGGCAATATCTCCGTCTTACGAATCATTTCTACGGTCGAATGATTTCTATCCTTAACCATCCGCCAACCAGCCGAACAAAACTTACATGTTCACCGTGTGGGGTTAGTTTTACCCCGAACAAATTTCTGTCTTTAATAGTTATTTAACATCTATTTCTTAGTTATTTATCGATCAAAACAATTATAAATACAGCTCTAGACAGAAACTGAACGTAATAACCCCGTACAAATTTATGAAATACTGAAGAAAACGTAAATACTGCAAAGAGAACGCATTGAAGTAAGGTCAGTCAGTTATGTTATGTTTATATGTATATTTATAGAAAGTATGTTATACATGTAACTCAGAACTTCCACGCTAGCATAATCCTAACACGAGAAATTAAAGATAGCACGCTTGTGGTATCATTTTTTCTGGAAGTGTATGTAATGAGCTCACCACTTTTATATACATTTCTATATATAATTCTCTCTATATATATATATATATATATATTATAATAAATTAATATAGATTAATATAATAGAATTATATATAGAATATATACTATGTATGTATAATATACTATGTATATTTCTATATATAATATATTTCTATATATAGCAAATTTTGTGTCCGTTAAAACGTATGTACTTCAACCTCCTCCGATATCGATTGACCAATGTTATTCAAAAACACGAGTCTTAACTTCAAGTATTCAGCGGTTAAAAACTTATACGTATATAAAGTTAAGTCTTTCTATCAATTAATCGACAAAGAAAAAAGTCCATAATTTTGTATCCATTAAAACGTATGTATTAGGTTGTCCCAGAAGTTTCTTTCGTTATCTTCACACAGCCACTTCGTCTGGAATCTTTTTCATACGAACAAGAGGTGGAGCAAGGTAATAGAGCAAAATTGATCCTGTATAATACAATAATATATTGCGAAACAAAATATTATGCGTCCATTACTTATCAACAAAACGAAAGAAATTGGGACAACCTAATACTTCAACCCTCTCCGATATCGATTGTCCAATATTATTAAAAAACGCGAGTCTTAACTTAAAAAATTCAGCGGTTCAAAACTTATACGTATGTAAAGTTAAGTCTTTCTATCAATTAATCGACAAAAAAAAAAGTCCATAATTTTGTATCCATTAAAACGTATATATTAGGTTGTCCCAGAAGTTTCTTTCGTTATCTTCACACAGCCACTTCGTCTGGAATCTTTTTCATACGAACAAGAGGTGGAGCAAGGTAATAGAGCAAAATTGATCCTGTATAATACAATAATATACTGCGAAACAAAATATTATGCGTCCAATACTTATCAACAAAACGATAGAAACTTTTGGGACAACCTAATACTTCAACCTTCTCCGATATCGATTGACCAATATTATTGATCGCTCGAGGTGAGCTTTGGTTAGCTTCCATCGAGCGGCCAGTTGAAATTTCTCCGATTGAAAGCCACTTGGAGAGCTCCCCGATCGAGCGTTTTCCATCGGTGGTCGAAGACAAACGAAGGAAAAAAAGCAACGAGCGGAATCCGGGGCATCAACGATCGTTCAATTATGGAAGACGTTTCCGAGGACAGTNGAATTATATATAGAATATATACTATGTATGTATAATATACTATGTATATTTCTATATATAATATATTTCTATATATAGCAAATTTTGTGTCCGTTAAAACGTATGTACTTCAACCTCCTCCGATATCGATTGACCAATGTTATTCAAAAACACGAGTCTTAACTTCAAGTATTCAGCGGTTAAAAACTTATACGTATATAAAGTTAAGTCTTTCTATCAATTAATCGACAAAGAAAAAAGTCCATAATTTTGTATCCATTAAAACGTATGTATTAGGTTGTCCCAGAAGTTTCTTTCGTTATCTTCACACAGCCACTTCGTCTGGAATCTTTTTCATACGAACAAGAGGTGGAGCAAGGTAATAGAGCAAAATTGATCCTGTATAATACAATAATATACTGCGAAACAAAATATTATGCGTCCAATACTTATCAACAAAACGATAGAAACTTTTGGGACAACCTAATACTTCAACCTTCTCCGATATCGATTGACCAATATTATTGATCGCTCGAGGTGAGCTTTGGTTAGCTTCCATCGAGCGGCCAGTTGAAATTTCTCCGATTGAAAGCCACTTGGAGAGCTCCCCGATCGAGCGTTTTCCATCGGTGGTCGAAGACAAACGAAGGAAAAAAAGCAACGAGCGGAATCCGGGGCATCAACGATCGTTCAATTATGGAAGACGTTTCCGAGGACAGTGTGCGGGCTGCGAACGACATCGATCGGTCGAGCCTCCATCCAGCGATCGAGGTTCTAACATGAGGCGCGAGACTCGGTGGAGCAGGGCTGCCGGAAATCGACCAAGCATCGAAGAAAGGCTCCGTTATGCTGAACGTCGTGGCGCCCGGAAAACTTGTTCTAACCTTGCAATCGATCCCACCGTTCGTCGTCGAGAGTATTTTCGCTTTGACGCTGGCCGTGCTGTTAGCTGTACCACTGATCCTTCGTGTTCAACACTTTTTAGTATGTGTCCTTTCAGTCAGTCCTTCGGAGGATTCGATAGAGTTGTTCGTGTCGCGGATGTTTCCTTGGAAATTGATACTATCGCGTGTAAAGGATCACAACTTTGCATAAATCAATCGAGACAGGTTATGAATTATTCGTAAAACTTCTGACAATTAATTGTAACATTTGTGCCGCGTGGAAGTTAAATTGAACAGCTTCGTTAACATTGCCAAGAAGATTAAACAAGTTTAACGTTGGATGTTAAAAGTGTTTAACACTAGATTCACGGAACCCGTCAATTTGACGCAGTTCGGATCTCGTGTTTGTGTTTAACAAGGAAAATGTAAACCGAAATTGAAATTTCTACACGCAAAACAGCCTAAATAAATCTTTCTTAATAGAAATTTATTGATTTAAAGTAAAGTGAATTAATGATATTACGAAAAATCTGTATTTTAGTGTACCCATCGAAATGATCCAATCGATGTCCGTAAACCTATTGTTAAAGAAGACAGCGGAACTTGTTCGAAAATATTCATGATAGGAAATAAAATTTTCTGTGAATTATTTATAATTATTTATAACCATTTGAGGGATACAAATTATACTACGAGATATCTCGTAGTTGGCAGTGAACGCGTTAAAGATTTTTTATTTTTTTTTTTTATTTTGGAAGGTTAAACAGAATAGATTTAGATTTTAAATTTGGAGTTTAAAGAAGGTTAAAAAGAGATTTTGTTTTTCAATTTTCTAAGAGTACAATGTATGGGAAATATCTGTGAAATTTTAATGTGTTATTGGTTTCGTTTCTTAATTCATAACTTTAAGTTATAACATAAGTTGTTTTCTTTTTCTCTTTGTGTTTGATGATTTTATTTGGGAAAGGTGAAGTCTCTCTTAAAGGGTTGATTTAAACAGCGATGCGATATAGAAATGGTGTTGATCGAAGAATTTATGGTGCTATTCCTTTATGTTATTCGTTGATACGATCTTTCAGAAATTCCTAAAGAGACACAGAGTTGTTGCTTTAGAAAGCAGATGGTTCGTTTAAATAAGAAAATCCAGGGAATCGTCGGGATTCTTACAGTTGGAGCTGAAACTTAAACAGACACCCTCGATTGTAAAAACTATTCATTTAGAAAACTATTTCAATGTCTTTCGCCGATTTTGCAATAATTTATCCCGAACTCGATCGATTTATATAAAAAAGAAAAAGTCTGTTTCTAACATTCCAAACATTTTCCAATTACCATAAATTTACATTGAACGAAATACAACCCGCCCTCCGAAAAAAGAGAAAAAGAAGAAAAAAAAAATCACAATCTCCCAACGCTAAGAATTTCATGCCCGAAGACATTAAAAAATAAAAATCAATTTCCAAGGGATCCGCCTTAAGAACGAAGGCAGGTCTATAAATTCTTTCCAAACAATCCCAAAAAAAAAAAAAAGAATCCACCCTGAAACAACATCCCCACCCAATCTTCTTTATCAAATAACACGCCGTACCTATCTCCTGTACCACAATTTACCACAACACATAACCCAACACCTAACCCAATCAAAAATTATCTGGCTTCGTTTCTTGCACCCTCGTCGAACCTCTGTTTGCGTACACCGTTGGAATATCCAATATCAACGGATCGTAACATCAGGATGACCCGATGAAACACACCACGAAGACCTGGCCGACTCGTCCAACCACCCTACACAAGATCGAGCGAAGTCACGACCGCGTGGTCACGCATTATCCGGTCTCGACTTTCGATTCTGCTTCAAGTTCAAGCGCGGATCTTCATTTGGAATCGGCTCGCAAGACGATCTCGACTCCAATTTTGCAGGCGAGCGGTGACAACGCGAGGAATCCGCACAGAAACCTCAAAGCACGGGCAAACGTGCAGGATTTTCAAGGAAAATCGGACTCGACCACGAAGAGGAACGATCTGACGTTGAAACAATCTTCTTCGTTCATCGTCACCAATTCCGAGCTGCCTATCGTTGACATATCGGCGTTCGATTACGACGCTTATCGATACAAGCTCGTGGAAGATGCTTTGAGGAAGCAGTACGACGATTATCAGCCACCTGGAGATGTTGTTTTCAACTCGATTCATTTGAATAACAACGATTCCATGGTTGCCGTGCGGTTGAACGATCGGTATCATCACAGTCTGTTCGACTTCGTGGAGGAGTATTACGATGCCACCAAGGGTATGAGTAAGAAAGAGGCGGAGTACATGCATCCGTTGGATCACTTTTTGATAAAGGGAACGCAGAAACCGGAAACCGTGGAGAGGGAAACGGAAACTAAACAGGTGGATGTCGCCGACGCTGCTGGTCAGGATGAAAGATCGCCACGGATTTCGTTCTGCGACGACACTGTTGTCGGTGGCTCGGTGCAGAGGAGACAAGGTAATGGAGAGTCGGGTGACAAAAAGTTAACTTAGCCTGATTTGAAAATCAAAAATGTGAAAAATTAAGTTCATTTGACTTATTTCTAGAGGTTACCTATCGATGTATCTATATGTAACAAATTTTATTTTATTTATTTATCAAGATACTATTACATTTGAATACCGTACCGCTGTATTGATAGGGTAGACCGAGGCGAATCGGACCGAAAGAAAAATTCTTAAATTTAAAAAATATTTTTCATTATTAGTGTCCAAATTAAGTGGGTATTAATTATAAATTTATAATAAAATGTTAACTTTCTAAATTTTGACTATTATTTTCTCATTGTCAAAAGAAAATTATCCGATTCGTCTCGATTTATCCTGCCAGACAGTATATTTATAATAACTCAAAATATATAATAACTCAGAAGGTTCAAAAATTTTCAAATCAAACTGAGAAAGTATTCAATCGTAATTTTTTCCCGGTACTGGAAACAAAATTCCAAATATACAGAGTTAACCACCTATTCTTCGCGAATTATAGACTCAATTATGAAAAGAAGCTTAAAATCAAGACCGAGGCCATCCAGTGCCGGTGCCGACTCAACGACCTCGAAAAGGTCTACGTTGCAACGATCCGCGGTCAAGAAAAGTGCCACGAAATTCTCAAGAACTAATTCGAGCACCGACTCGGTTAGCTCGAAGCGAGACACGCTCTCGAGCTCGCACAGACGCGAGGACAAACGAGAAACCGTGTCCTCCGTCGACGGGGCCGAGAGAGAATCGATGAACTGTACCACGATCAGCTCCATCGACTCCGAAAGCGTCCGCAGCGAGTCCAGTAAGCTTCGCGACGATCATTCGTGCCACTCTCGCGACTCTTCCGTTGCATCCAAACGCGGTGCCTCGGAAAAGCCTCGAGTTCAGCCCTGGCTGTCCGGCAATCCGCGAGCGACGTTCAACAAGAAGTATGGCACCGCTGGTAAAACGCCTTCGAAGATGTTCGAAGCGTCGAGAAGAAGCTCGGTGATAAGAAAACCTAGTGTTCTGAGCAAGCATCAGGCCAGCAAACAGTCTGTTCGTCACAGTTCGGAGTACATCGATCAAACGACAACAAATTTTGCTGTATCGGATCAGAATTCTGGAAAAGATGCATCAAAGTTGAATTTGGTATCCAGGACGGATGATACAAAATTGAGCAATCAATTTAGCAAGCTGGAGGCGATTAAAAGCGAGACCGAAGAGTTTCAGAAGCCTGATTTACGTTCGGTGGATGATCCGTCGATCAGAAATTTCGACAACGTTTCTTTGAGTCGTCCACGACGTTCGTCGACGAAATACTCGTCCGAGACGAGCTCGCCGAGGATTCGGGTGCCCGAAACGATCGATTCCCTCGTGGAGATCACGCAGCAGCCTTCGGAAGAGCCAAGGTTAACGCGACTTCGCTCGAAGGAGGCGACGAACGAGGAAGAGAACACGAAGGAGCGCTCGAGGAAGTTGTCGACGAAACAGAGCCAGCCGGAGAAACTCGGGAAAGTTTTGCGCGATAGGAGACAGAGATCGCGAAACGTCAGCCCTGTATTGGCGAAGCCTGTTCCGAAAATTGAACTTTCGACGGAGACGTGTCCTGGCAAGGAGGAGTTTCGCGAAAACATTCCCGTAGTCTCGAGCAAGGTGAAGAATAATGAAAAACGAAAAGAAATATCGAACGACAACCTTAGAATATCCAGAGTCGACGTCGGGAAGCATTCGGAAAGTCATCGGACAAAAATTGATGCAAGTTCTCCTAGATTAAACGCGTACGGAAGAAAATCAACGCTCGATTCGTTTCGAAATAAGGAAGAAGAAAAGTCGAGTGATTTTAATCGAAGAAAGGCTTCCAGCACGATCAGGAATTTCGGATCAACGAGCACGGCTAAAAGCAGCGTTTCCACCGTCGGTAAGCTGTCCTCAGCGTCGAAGAGCTCGCAACAAAGAGCGACGTGCTCGAAACTGAACGCTGGTTTGCATGATAATGTGATTGGCGCTCGATCGATGCAAATCAGGTCGAGCAGGTCTCCCACGAGCGATAGGAAGCCTTCGAGGGGTGAAAAGCTGGAGAAGAGCGAGGCGAATCGACCGGGATTGAAAGAAAGTGGTCCCGATGGCTTGAAACTACCTCGCCGCGACTCGAAGGCTGGAATAGCGATGCAGGCTGGATTGAAAAAATATATAAAGAAACTGAAACGAGTTCTGTCCGATCGTGACAATACGGATATCGGTGAGCTGGCCTCTTTGAGTCTTACCGACGCCATTTTGCCGGATCTTGAGTCGAGATTGTCGACGGTCGAGGTCCAGCAGGTGCAGAATCTGTTGAACATGGCGGAGAAGAAGTCTGAATTGATGCAGAAGAATTTGTCTGGATTAAAGGCGAACGTGTCGTGATATTTTCACTGTATATATTTTATTGATATACATATTTTCTTTTTGTCGATAAGATTGTACCCTGGGAATCGTGTATTTGTTGGTTTGGGAATTTTTGGTGGACACGTGGAGTGAACTGTATTTCTGTGAAGTCATCCTTAATTTTTTGAGGTATAATATAATTTTGTATAATGTAATTTGTATAATGTGTACTTTGATTTGAGTGATTTTGAAATTTTTATCGTGGCGAAGTTTGTTCTAGCTTTCTTCTTTTTTTTTCTTTTTTCTTCTTTTTTAAAGAGAGTCGTATTTAGAAAGATAGTTTAAGAAATCTTGGTTGTAAATTTGTAAGTCTCGGATAGTTCCAGCGAGCATCATGAAGGAAAGATTTAAACGTCTGCTTGATACGATGAAGTAAGAGGAAAGTGTAGGAAAAGGATGATAGAAAGGTTCTGGCACCTGTTACCGTTTTAATTAAAGTTATTTTGATAGTCGGGGCACTATTTATGGCAATAATCTCGTCGCGTGGTAACTTCATGGCTGTTCATGAAATATTAATATTACGTCACCAGAAGTGAACCTGCCATACTTATTCCAGATAGGATTATTATTTTCTTTGCATATATTGCGTCGAAGCAAAAGAAATTCTATACTTTCAACATCTTATACGATATCTTTTCCTAATTCTTATACGTCGATAATAACACCATCTCGAGTGTTAAAATTTTAACTGTTCGAGGGCCAAGCGGCGATATTGCGCTTCTGTTACGTGTCTAGACTGCGAAGCTGACAATCGCAGCACGCTCGGTTTCTGTCGTTGCGTGATTTTACGGTTACCCTTCAGTTTTAGATAAATTAAGATAAAATTTTATTCCTATAAACAACCATTGCTGTAATAATATAATGAACTAAATAATATAGAATAGACTATAAAAAACAATAATTAACACTAGATTTACGGACCATAGCTGGATCGTTTCGATGGGTACGTTAAAACACAGTTTTGCTTTAACAATATTAGTTAATTTTATTTTAAATTAACAAATTGTGCACATTTTTGTATATAAATTTCATTTTGAACGTACATTTTCCCCGCGTGTACTTGTTAATCTCAAACGCGAAATTTGAAATCCGTCAAATTGACGGGTTCCGTAAATCTAATGTTAAATATATGCAATCGCACTCCTTGGCACTTTTGGATACGCCGCTTGGCAATTTTCGATTGGGAAACAACAAAGACCCGTGACACTCGAACGGTTAATAACAATCCCAAATCCCGTATTTTCATTCGAAATTCAATTTTCTTGCACGACCACCCGCGGCCAAAAAATCGTACCACGGTCGAGAATCGATCCTTTCCCCTTTCGAGCACGTAGGAACTTGATTCTTCGTCAATTAAGCGTACGAGACTCGTTAAACGAGTCCAACTATTCTTTTAGTGATTTATGCGATTCGTGTCGTCGACGGTCACCGTGTCGACGACGGGTCCATTAATAATGCATAACAAGAAAAGAGGACGACGTCGACGGCGAGACGTAAACTGTCCGAGGAACGAAGCTCCCGATTGTGTGTTCGAGCTCGCACACGCGAGAACAACTTTCCACGATGACGACACCCACTTGCGGAACACGAAGAACTCGCGACTCCTCGTATCTCGATACCGTCTGCAATCTCGTTCGTGCTTTACGACACGGCTCTTAACGTTCAAACTGCCCCTCCGATTTTCTTCTCCCAGTTCTCACGAGTTCAACACCGGAAGGAAATTTCTCGCTTCGGAAGAAGTTCGGAGATTTTGTTATAATTAAAAAAATATATATATATAAATTGTGATCTATGTTTTGACACGTTGCTCACCGTTCGGAAAAATTGTGCGATTATCAACTGCACGATTCGTAATAAATAATAGACGCGTTGTTTCGCACTTTGTTCCATGAAATTTTGTTTCAAAAAACTCTTGGAGAGACACCACGAGCTTTTTTAACACGTTAACTCTTTGGGGTACGCTGGGATTAAAAATGTCCCACCTTTTTGACGCACCGTAATGCATGGTGGGACATTTTTAATCCCACCTCGACTTAGGGAAAAGGATGTACTTTAATAAGTACCATTCATGAACCCATATGGCCCTTATAACAACAAATTTAATTGAATTATTATTATTGTTTTTATGTTTCTACATTATGCGATTCCTTTGTTAGTAAAAATATACCAATTTTGTTTCATTTAAAACGATAGGACTATTTGAGTCTCACCGTATAACAACAAATTCAATTGAATTATTATTATTGTTTTTATGTTTCTACATTATGCGATTCCTTTGTTAGTAAAAATATACCAATTTTGTTTCATTTAAAAAGATAGGACTATTTCAGTCTCACCCTATAACAACAAATTTAATTGAATTATTATTTTTTTTTTATGTTTTTACATTATATGATACCTTTATTAGTAAAAGTATACCAATTTTGTTTCATTTAAAATGCAATAAAATTTCTATGCAACATGGGATTATTTTATTATCTGAAATCCTGTGCCGCAAAGAGTTAAACGCCACGCTGATTTTGGATGGTTTTCCGTTAGGCTGTGTGCTGCGATGTTAATTGAAAAATATTTGGTCGCAAAATAGTTAAGAATTTAAGAAGAAAATTGTAGAGGTCTGCAAAGGAAAGTGGTATCTTTGTTTAACGTGATTTAATAGAACCCATTAATGAATCATAAGGTATTATTTTTTGAAATTTATACTGTCACTTCTCAGAAACCAACGATGCATGAACGAAAATTTCAGCGTCGGTCCGCAGGGCTCGGCGTGGCGCTTAACGTGTTAAACCTTAGGTAGATCGTTTTTATAACGTAAGATTTTTTTTAAATTGTTTTGAGTATCTTAAAGCGTGGAAGCGTTGAACTTTAAAAAGAGTTTTCTTTTTTTGGGAAAGAACAGACAATGTAGTTTATTGCTAGTATAAAACACCTATTGTTCAACGTTTACTATTTTGCTTCATATAGTTTGTCGTTGTTAAATAATAAAAAATGTACACAATTTATCGCGTACATTTTTTTTTAACGATCGAGAAATAAATAACATAAAACGTGGGATTCTTAGTTTCCACTGATATTTCGCTTTATTTACGATACTATGATAGAACTGGGTACCTTTATCATAATATTTTTACTTGCTTATAAAAACCGAAGTTACAGTTAGTTACAATTGCAGTTAGTTACAATTTTTCCGGTGTAGACACTTTTACATCGATTTATCGCTTGGCCTTGCTCTTCGCGAGCGACAGAGACCAGACCAAAGTGACCATCGGTTAGGGCCACAGTTTCTTTTTCTCTTACGTGTGAGTTAATTCGCTGTTAGCTTTAGAAGTATCGACGCGCAGAATAGTTTTAAATAAACCGCTCTGTACACAGTAGAAAATACTACGCGATCTATGTCAAACAATGATCAAATATTTCCCACTTTTTCTCATAATTTTAAATTAAAAAATATTCGACAAATATTGAAATACGTTTGTCATTAATTTATTCCCAATTTGTTTCGTAACGTGTTGCTTTTTGAATCTCATAAATATCATTCTTGCTCTAATTTTTATACCTCTTTTCTCAAACCTCTTCAAACTATTGTAACTACATTTTTTCGCTCCTAAAAGGGTTAAGTCGCACGTTGGATCATAAATTTAACAAATTGCTGCCAACTAAACAAACTCTCCATAAATCCTCGACACGAACTACGAAACAAAACCACAGTAATAGCTCGCCATCTTAAGAAATCGCTTAGCCGGAGACACGTTCCAGCGGTACGTAATGTCCAAAGGGTTAAGTTCGCGCAAAACAATAATTCAAAAGACACGAACTGCTGTAGCAACCGGACCAATGACGATTAAGAGAGCGTACCTCGAGATCCAGATGACGTTGATTAATATTCGCTCTCGCGCGTTTACGGAAGTCGAGGAACAGCTGATTTATATTCCCGCGTTCGGATGCGGTACACAGTTTCGCTTCGGAGGGGCTTACCGCCGATTATAAACGATATTCGCGTCACACGGCTTCTCGTAATCGGCGTCATCGCCTCGCTAAGACGCGAATTTCCTTGCTCGCGAATTCGCTGCCACGGTACGGGACAATCTCGATGCGGACATAGAGAAAAATGGGGTAGTTACGAACACTTAACGCTTTATCAACCGGGAGCCTATTAACCCCTTGCGTTACGCCGAAACTCTGAAAAAGCAGTGCCAAACTTGGCCGCCGGAATGGTCGAGGAAGGCTCGTATTTACTTCACGCGATGGATCTCTTTGGAAATTCGAATGAATTTGGATGAAAAACCTTTAAAAAATACTTTACAGTCTGACTTGCGATATTCATGTTTGACATGGAAATATAACAACGAGTCTGGCTCGTGATATTCATGCTTGACATAGAAGCGTAACAACGAGTCTAACTCGTGATATTCAAGTTTGGCACAAAATTTTCATCACGAGTCTGACTCGTGATATTCAAGTTTGGCACAAAATTTTCATCACGAGTTTGATTCGTGATATTCAAGTTTGGCACAAAATTTTCATCACGAGTTTGACTCGTGATATTCAAGTTTGGCACAAAATTTTCGTCACTAGTCAAACTCGTGAAAGTAGTGCAAGGGGTTAATCGGCTTTTTGCAACCAACGCTCATCGACCGGGAGCCTATTAACCACTTGCGCTGGCAGCTAATTCAAAACAATACTTTAATTTCGTTTATTAATCATTTTGTGCAGTGTGGCGTATCTAACTGTACTCCGTCAAACGATTGCAGTCGACGTGTCCCGCGTTAAATTTTTATTTATTTTCCCCTACTGAAATTTCACCGTCTGGAGAAAGCAACTTTCGATGTCCTGTCGTGTGAATTATTAATTCTTTATTCGACTTGAATCAAACTGATATACAACGGATAACAAATAAATGTATATTAGGATAATCCAATTAAAAAATGTGATTTAATAACGCATACTTCAAATTGATAATAAATTCAAATTGCTCCGAACTTTGAATCGACGCCAACGGAACGCTGTTCCAGCAATTAATTTGCTTCAAACAAATCGTGACTGTGCGGTTTGGTAAATTTCCTGTTAGAATGGCGGGAATAAGTTTACTGATTGGTGAGCGTGGAAACACTGGTTGGTTGTAATTTCTGAACTGATTTATGGGGAAAAGAGTGGTAGAAAGTTGAGAAAGTCTTTTGCTTACCGCATTTTTTAACTGCGTTTATTTTTTTATTTTTATTTTGCATTGGAAATTGGCGAGTTTTTGTAAGAAATGAGTTTGAAGGGTTGGCAAGGATAAACATTTTTTTTCAAATATATGAAATATTGGAAAAAACTGTAACTTTATTTCCGCGAATAATAATTATTTAATAAAAGTTTAGTAATAATTATTTATAGATTATTTATTATGATAAAGCTGTTACCGTTTTATTCAATACTGTAAATCAAGATTAGAAATTTGATAAATTACATGGTTGAATATCGGTTCGCTTCCACGTAAAGATATAAGAGCTGAATTAGCAAATAAATATTAAAATAGAAAGTGTGTTGTTTAATTATTAAAAAAATGTCTGATACGTTTAAACGGATACATAAATAAAGTATCCATAATATTGACAAATTTACGAAGTAAAACATAGGAACCTGAACAACTGGTTCAAAACCAGTAACCAAAAGTAATTATATTTCAACGAGGCGTTTAACTACCTTTTAACAATTTACTTTTCAAAGGTACAACGTTGTCGCGAAATTTTCATTGTACGTTGCATAATGCCATTAATTGTGAATGTTCTCGTGAAACAAATCGCTCGCACGTGTTCGTGCGAGAGCATAAACCACGTTTTATCGGCCATCTAAAATTCCGCACAGTAAATAATTCTAATAACCCTGCAGTTGGTGAAATAGAATTTATAGTGCGAGTAAACCGCGACACCGCGTCGTCCTGATTAATTTTTCAACGTTACAAGGAATAATTATATTATGTCTCAAAGCGTCGCTATTTTTATATTATATTTTTCATCCCTTACTTTGAGAGCTGTTCTCACCTTTTAAATATGGATGATCGCAGATGAACAAAAACTTGCGTGTCAAAGATTTTTTCAAACACTATCTCATATGTAAATTTCATAAAAATCGACGCGTTACGCTTAAATGATGTCCCCATTATTAGCACACCGATGGAATGGAGGACTATTTGAACATTTCTTATTTTTCAAATTTTATAAATTTTGATTTCATTGATAGAGATATTTTTTTTTATATATATATAGACATATGGTTAAATTGTAATATGGTAAAAATTCTACGTCGAAAGTAAAATTTAAAATTTTTGAGTTTCCTCCATAGTTCTTTTCACGGTTGTACGATTTGATTTGAAAAACCTGTCTACAATGCTACATTTCCTCTTTGAAGTGTGGTATTCTCGCGGGTTTTCAAGAAGTCACTCGCCATTGAAGAAGGCCACTTCAAGCCCTTTGAGTCTTAACAAGTACGCCAAGTTTTCTCGCCCAGAGATAACAAAGTTGAAGGATATCGAACTAAAAGGAAATGTAAACTCCAAGTTTTAGAAATAAGAGGAAATCGTGTCTTGTAAATACAGTCTGCTCTGTTTTAATTAAACTTAATCAATTTTTTATTTTCATACAAAATATTAAAAAATCAGAAGTAATTCGCAATCGACGCGTGGCTAAGGAACAAAACGAGACCGAGATCCGATGCAGACGAGCGACTTCTGTCCTTGCGATCTCGCTGCGATCATGCGTCTGTCTTCCTTGTTTTTAGCTTGGAAAAGAAAGAAAAATATAAGATCGCAGCGAAATCGCAAGGAGAAAAATAATTCATTTACATCGAATCTAAAACTGCAACACGATAAGAATTTTAACAATTTTAAATATATCTATCGACTGTAGATCGGTCAGTGACATCATCCATCTTGGATTATTTCTACTGATTATTCCTACCAAAGAAATAAAAATGAAAGGTACGTGAAAAAATTCGTGTCGCAAACGAGGCAAACCGTTATCTATATTTTTAACAGAAGACGATGAAAAATCTCCTCGAATCCACTGTAATTAACACATTGCACACGGCGCTTTGCTCGCGCAACGCGCTCCCAGGACCCGCACATTTTTTGGCGCTCTAGGAACACTTTATACGATGCATATATTCACTTTTTTAATTCGCATTTGGCAGCAGATATTCGCATAAAGTATTCTTAAATCTTACTATATATTTTTTATACATCTGTTACATTTTTTACATTTTTTTAAATTTTAATTATTTATTTTACAAGTTTGAATAATCCTTTGAATAGTCATTTTTTTTTTCGCTAACGGTTTTCACAACGTTCGGATTCCGAAAGACGAGATAAATAGCTTGTTTTTAGGATAAGAAGATAAAAATGTGTTTTTAATAGAACAGGATTGTTTATTAGGAATTTAGTTTTAAATTTTAAAGTTTAATGTAATTTACCATGCTCGTTCAAAACAAGATTATTCCAAGAAAAAATTTTTAAGTACACCGAGCATTGTTTCCAAGAAAGTTCCAAGAAAATTAATATTAACTCAGAGCTCTTGTGTATTTTATCTAATAAAATATGTCGAGTGGATACAATGTGTTAATTTATAAAATTTCCCTAACAAATTATGGATTATCACAAGTCCTCAAAAACCTTGGAAAAAATCTTCAAAATTATCAAAGAACATTAAAGTAACAATTAAAGTAACCAAAGAAATAAAAAAAGATCGCAGTATATTTCGTACAATTTTTTTACGATCGTGGAATAAATAACGTGAAATGTGGGATTCTTAGTTTCCACTGATATTTCACTTTATTTACGAACTTCATAAACACAAGTGTTTCGAATTGAAAAATAAGAGAAAACGAGTGGTACGAAAGGAGTGGAAGAAGCAAAATACTCGCGGCCATATCTAGCGTGTATAAATCAGTCGAAGAAGGATTTAGGTATCCGTTTGAATTACGAACGCCAATGGTTAATCGGATATCGATCGACGTTTAATGATTTACGATCAGAAAAAAAGGCGAGTCATCGAACGACGAAACGTCCGTCGTTTGTGTTTTTGGTGTTTGTTCGTTTTCGACGAGTCGTACCGATACGAAATCGATGTTTTTGACGAACGACGAGGCATTCTATATTCGTGACAAGGGATCTCGATAAATTGCTCGTCGTTTGCTGCAAAAAAACAGTAATTATTTAACGGAAACGTTCTATACGAGGAATATAGAGATTCGCTTGAGCTTCGCTCGGGTGTAAAAAGTGTGAAGTACGCGGTAAATATTACGCGAAACGGTAATTGACCGCCTAATTGGCTTGTTCTTGTGCACTTTTATTAACTATTTCCTGCTATACAGTAACTATTATATAATTTGAAAAAATTCAACAATTTAGATAACATTGGTATATTTTAACACCGATATAAGAAACGGTTCTTTTTCTATGGATTTTTGCAACTGAATGTGTCTTACTTATATTAAGACTAGACGATAAATTGGTATGAGGCTGTAGGTTCAAAAAAGTGAAATACTTTTTGGCAAAGATGGAAATTAGCTGTTGTATCCACTCGATATATTTTATTAGATAAAATACACAAGAGCTCTGAGTTAATATTAATTTTCTTGGGACTTTCTTGGAAACAATGCTCGGTGTACTTAACAATCTTTTCTTGGAATAATTTTTTTTTGAACGAGCATGGTAAATCACTTTAAATTTTAAAATTTAAACATACAAAATCCCTGATAACAATCCTGTTTTATTAAAAACACATTTTAATTTTTTTATCCTAAAAGCAAGCTATTTAGCAAAGATAAAAAATCTTTAAGAAAAAAAAATTATAATATTTTTGTAATAACATATTAATTATAGCGAGAGTTTAGAGTTATAAAATACAGAATATTGCTGTACCGCTTCACACTAGATTAAATAAGTTTCTTATTTCACATAGCTCGCTTTAATTCCATTTCTGTATCTGTCTATAACCCGACATTCCTACTATATGTTATCTTGAAAGATAAATCTAATAAACATGAAGGATGTTTATTAGATAAACATCTTCCATAAAGAGAAGAATGGGGACGCTAATTCGATACAGTTGTATTAACCCTCTTTAGCCAGAATTTTGTCTGTTTATCGGATCAAAAATTATGATTCGTTACAGTTTTTCACTTTGGTTTGAAAACTTTTAAACTAACAATTGACATAGATAGGTCGTGGTATAACTACAGTAATACAATAATAAATACAATAATACAATAATACAATAATAAATACAATAATACAGTAGTACAATAATAAATACAATAATACAGTAATAAATACAATAATACAATAATAAATACAATAATACAATAATAAATACAATAATACAGTAATACAATAATAAATACAATAATACAGTAATACAATAACAAAATTTAATAGTGGTGTAGTGTCGTAATTTTAAGAATAAAAATTTATTAGTAACAAAAATGAAAACCAGACCCAACTGAAAGACGATGGGTCAATGCATTTCCGATATTTATAGGAATGCAATGGAGGGAGAAAAGGGGACTAGCGAGGGTTTTCTTGTGCGGAAAAGGGCGGTGTGAAAAAGAGTGTCGAGGATGTCGAAAAGTAGAGAGAGTCGAGAGTGTTGCTGTGTCGAGAGAGTTGGAATGTGATTGATTACATGTTTATCCAGGTCGTTGCAACTCACGTAAACCTCAATCGTATTAATTAAACTTTTTATATTTTACATCAAATAAAACTCTACAGTACAGTGATAACTACGTAAAATAAATTTTTTAGAATATAGATACATTAATTCGTAACTGTTAAGTCACTGTTAAGTTCATAGAAGGTTAAAATGAAATAGGAAGAAAATTGACTTACACCATTCTTATCACGAAACGCTTCATACATTTGACGAAACGACAGTGATTCAGTCCACTGTGCGACACGCATTAGATCATCTGGGAAAGTGTTCCAGTAGCTTGTCTAGCTATGATAGACGCGACATTCCGTTCTACTTATTCGCAATTACGCAACCAGCAACGGTTAGTTCGTACACGCATACAAGAGGCTTCTAGTTAAGCGAACACTAGAAACTGTCGATAGAGCTTGACGAGGTAATATCCACTTCCTACTGTATCAATTGACCGTTAAAATCGCTCTTTGTCACGATGACTATCAATGGCTTGTTTATCACGTCGCTCGTTTGTCGATCAATAAGTTTGTTAATGGCTGAGAACTTGATCGGCAATTTCAGTACAGATTTCTGTTCTTTGACTAATTTTCTAATCGTTTTAATCATTTTTAATTTAACGTGTAACAATATTAACGCATAGCCAACTACGCGAGATACATTTATTTAGGTATTATCTTAAAAGATAATATGTGGAAAGATTTTTAAGGAGTCGCACGTTATAGGAAATATTTATTCAAAGTTTAAAAATAAAGTTTGTTACGAATTTCTCTAATTGTAGGCGTATTTTGGAATAAAATTGAATACAACGAAGCATGGATGGGAAGAATTATACATTTCGAATGTTACGGTGAAAAATGGAAGATCTGCCCAAACTGTAAGCAATGTGTTAAGTAAAAATTAAAAGTAACCTTTTTTTTGTATATATATATTTTTTGAAGAAGAAGGATACTGATACTGAAAGATTTGTTTCATTTTTGAAGGATTTTTATCACTGTGATTTATATTTTGTTTTTCGATACTCGCGTCAGCTATAAATGATGCATGCGTGCCTTCCATTACGATACAGAGTTACATTGATGCAACTTTTTTTTTTGTAACGCACTGTTACTTTAATCCTTTTGATGGTGGTACGTTGAAAATAGCTCAAGATTATATGTTGGCATTTTTATTTTTATATTAATCGAGGGGGAAAAGATATTCTTTAGTCAGGAAGATTCGGTGTTACAATTTTTAGCATTGCAATTTTTCGCGTGGTTAAGTTTGCAATTAACACGTTAAACGTCATGCCGATTTTGGTCGACTTTCCTTTGGACTTTGTGCTGTGATAATTCAAATTTATTTGATCGCAAAATCGTTAAGAATTTAAGAAGAAAATTGTAAAGGCGTGCAGAGGAAAATGGTAACTTTGTTTAATGCGATTTAATAGAACTCGTTAATGAATTAGGTATTATTTTTGGAAATTGATAGTGTTAGTTCTGAGAAACCAGACGCTTAACACTAGATTTACGGGTAACTATTGGATCATTTTTATGAGTACATTAAGATACGCATTTTTTGTAAGATTATTAGGCAACTTTACTTTAAATCGATAGATTTTTATTAGCAGAGATCTATTTAGCACATTTTTCGTATATAAATTTAATTTTCAGTTTACATCTTCTGCACGGACACTTGTTAAATTTAAATACGAAATCTGAACTGAGTCAAATTGACGGGTTCCGTAAATCTAGTGTTAAACAAAAATTTCAGCGACGTTCCGCAGGGACCGGCATGGCGCTTAACGTGTTAATCCGCCTTATACGATTCTGTTTCTTTCTACTTGTCACCGCGCGTAAGAAACCAATCTATTCGCGCGAAAAACAATCTGGTTTACCATGCCTACTTCAAAATGAATAATCTGCTCCTTCATCTCTGCACGATGTCAGAAATGATTCACCCTTTAACTTGCAAAAAGGTACACCTACCATCACGGAGCTATCTTCGTCTCAAGCCAATTTGCTTTCCTCTTTCGCTACCATGTTTACTTTTTCGTCCGTCTGCTACACATGTCAATTTAATATTCCCTTTCTCATCACTTTGACTTTCAATAAACCCGCAATCAAATCAAAACGAGCACCCACGATCGTAATATCCGTTACATTGATGCTTTAACAGAACGTTCTTACTCACAGAGTAATTTCAGAAGTGATAGCTCTCTTTTTTTTTAACCAGAGTGCTTAAAATGAGGTGTCACGGATTACGAATTGATAAGATTTTTAATTAATCGTATCTTTCTATCAACGCGTGGCGGTGAGTCGAACCTCAGTGTAGCTTTTCCTCTGGCGACTTACTACGCGACACCATGGACTTTTATAATACGCTACATTATTTAGAGCTACATTATTTAGCCCGCCAATGCCGGGCTAAAAAAATCATACACGCGAATTTATAATATTAACCACTTGCGCTGGAAACACGTGCCACGCACGTCGTGATGCTTTTGTCACAGAATCGCCAACGACATGGTACACACGTCGCAGATTCGATTCATCGAGTGTAGCAGAAACAAAAACGACGTGCGTGGCACGTCGGGTGGGATTGTTTGCCAGAGCACAGATTATCATTGCACTGCATAGCGTACGGTTCTCAATATTTAACCCATGTTATAAAATGGACAGCAAAAGTTCTAGGTCGAAAGTAAATTAGTTTAAAAAATATAAATCATTTTCCGATTTCTCTAAGGCATCGAACGCTCTGCGACGCTTCTCAGTGAGTTACGCTGGACAGTTCTGCTGCACGCGTCGGTGAATTTTTCGCCAGGGCAAGTGGTTAATATTAATATTTATAATATTCAACGTACCACTAAAATCTACCGAGAAAATGGAATATTTCAATCTCTATCTCGCGTATTTAATAAAATACTGAAATAAAACTATTCTTCTCAGCATACACATCCATCTTTCCATCATCTTTTTCACTCTCCGCATTTTTCCTATTCCATACACAGGTATCTCTCATTCCATTACCTTATCCCCTCCATCACTCATTCTCGCTCAACATACATCCACAAACACACACGGTAAAAACAACTTCGTTAACGCATTGATCGATAAGACAAGCGATTAAAAACAATAAAAAACAATAAAAAATAATAAAAAATAATAGAAAATAATAGAAAATAATCAAAAATAATAAAACCGTATTCCGTAACTGAAACTAATAAATAAACCACCATACTATATTTCTCCCATCGATTGCACGACCTTGTATCGATCAACCTCGGAGTGGGGAAAGTACGCCAAGCCGTGACCTTGACTCAGCCAACATCGGCTCAGACTATAGCCTAATCAACATGATTCTGTTCGCAGATCGGCACGCGAGACAATATCAGTTCCAGCAGCTTCGAGAGCATCAACAGGGACGCGCCTCAAGGACCGACCACGTACCTTCTCCGACGACTCATTATGGCAGGGGCCGTGTCGAGACAAGAATATTACCGCGACGTAAATGCTGCGTTTAAAGGATCGGCCCCCGTTGTATCCAGACGAGAGCCGCAATAACCGAAAGTAATTTAACTGTCGAAGAAAGGCCGGTCTGCGGCTCGCGCATAAATTATGTCAAGAGTTCCTCTCGGCGAACGAGTGGGGAGAGGAATAAAGGAGGCGCTACCAGTTCGTTCCTCGCTTTAATTAAGTCTAATTAAAGGAGATCGATTTCGCGCCGCGCAAGAGCGGTCAGCTGCTTCGATTCGACGGATTCTGGATCTGATCGTTTCCTTCTTTTACCGAACATTACACGGAACAAGAGTGTTATCGGTGCTCGTTTATGGCAAACGTTTATTTTTAATTGTAGACTACTTAATTGTACGCGTGACTTACTTTTATTAATTATTCGTGAAAATTACAGGTAAAAGAAGATAGGTGATATTTTGGATAAACGTTATTTTTAACCGGGTAGAAGTTGAAGTTAAAATAAAATAAATAAAATAAATAAAATATTGAGGAAGCAATTACTCGGCGCAACGTTAACATTGTAGGGGCGACACAGTATTGTTTTATCAGATTTTAATTATAATTCCAGGCTCAATTTTTTGCAACAATATTTGCACTGTTCTGTCGTCGATATATTTTAATTACTTTAAAAAAAAAAAAAGAAAAAAAAAATACTTTATTTCGGGTAATTTTTATCTCATAATTACTTTTCGTTTTTTTTTCTTTAATTTCGTAAAGATCACGATCCACAGGATACCGTACGAAAAATATATTCGATCTAGATTGTACATTACCTACGTAATTATTATACAACAAATATTGCCATCCAGAACTGCCTTTTTCGTATTATAGCTAACGATAAGTTCTCGAAACCAGGAATGGAAACTCGGAAGAGGAATTCAGGTGTTTCTTTTTACTATTTCCTTTCTTTTTTTTTTTATCTTTCTTTCTTGTTCTTTGTAATATACATATATATACATACATGTATTTGTTACATAAATTTTATACATTTATTGTAATGCCGTTACGATGGTAATCGAACGTTATTCTTTAACAATGATATGCGAGTGGCGTGGAGGGGTATCAATAAATAATAAACGAAACTTCGCTTACACTAAATCGGTTCTCCGTTATTTTCTCTTTTTTTCTTATTCCCCAGTTACAGTCCTTAAATGTAATACTATTTTTTTTCTCTTACTGTTAGCAACTTCCGTTCCATCGACGCCGTCGATCATGGAGCGATCGAACTCTCGTTTTGAGCGAAACAAAAAAAACACGCGAACCGCAGCTTCGATTGCTATGGAGAGGAGCATTTGGCGCAATGCTTCTTGATGATTTATTGATCTCGCTGCAGAGAGGTAATATGCGTTTTTTTGTATCTTTCTTTTTTTTTTTTTTTTTTTTTTTTTTTAAAAAAATGATATTGTTGGATTTATGTTTTGCATTGTCGGAAAATACGCTTTGGTTTAAATTTATTTATTTAAGAATTTTTGACGCGGTGCTTCTGTCATCTTACAATTTGTTTAGAAAAATAGAAAAAAATGTTTGAACATATTTATACCGAAAATACTATAAAATGTGAACTTACATCCTAAGTAAAATATATTTTTCGCATGGATATATGAAATTTAAATTGCGTTTAGCTTTTAGTAAAATTATTAATACATCAGCACCATTCTTTTCATCGTATAAATTATTTAATTAAAAATAATATTTCGCGTCTTTCAACGATTAGATTCGAATAAATTATAATAATCGTCCTAAGACTTTTAAATGGAAGTGCGAATTCTAAGGTTTCGATGAGTTTAAATAAGAAACTTTCGTGAAGAAAGTTTAAATAAGAAAATAGGAATAAAAATGATTGGAAAGAAATTTTAACGAATACTGCTTTTATTAATAAAAAATTCGTAAATAGTCGGTACAGCAGAGAAAAAATATATATGTCAGGAAAACAAATTTTCTATTAAGTTTATATATCAAAGCAATCTCAGAAATTATAGCCAGAGTTTAGGAGCTGCCCCATAAAGTTGAAGATAAAACATTAAAGAGTATCATCAAAAGCTCCGGCGTATAATAAAAGTCGAAGGATCGCCAATCGAAGCGCAACATCGACCCTTGAATCACGTTCATTAAACGTTCGACCTATTGTTCGAACAAAATTGTTACATTCGTTCAAAAATGCAGCAATGTTTCAGCTAACAAGCAATTCATCGAGTATTTTTTTTATAGTTCAGCGCATATCACTTACAGTGGCCAAGTTGTATACTTTCTTTCTTTTTTTTCTTTTTTTTCTTTTTTCTGAAGGATAAAATGCAACGAAAGAATTATTAACAAGTATTCGTGATTAAGAGATGAATTACGATTAAAATACTTTTATACAGGCAGAACACACAGTACTCTTTTACAATATAACAATAGTTGCGAAGAACTGAATTAAAAAATTATTAAATTAGATTAAATTAACCCGCGGAAGTCGGATACTTTACTATTATACAATTAAAACATCATTATTACACGGATTTAGAGAGTGAAAAGCGTTGAGAATTTACAGTTTCACAATTTAATTTAAAACTGTTACAGGTCGAAGGTAGATTTTCTAATATATATATTTTTGTTCACCGATCCAATCATATTGATAAATTTATATTCTATAAATACTTCACGAATATAGGATAAACCGAGCCGAATCATTTTCTTTTAATAGTGAAAAAATAATAGCCAGAACTTAGAATGTTAACTTTTTATTACGGATTCGTAATTAATACCTATTTAATTAACACTGAGAGTAAAAAATTTTTTTAAACTTTACAATATTTTAACTAAATTCTTATTTTAAACCGATTCGTCCTGCAATTAGATTCGCCTATTTAACATATTTAATATTTCTCTTCATAGTATAAAAGTCTAAACTTTACCGATATCGTACAAAGAAACACCAAAAACTACCAATCAACGGCTCTCGAAAAGGTTGCATCTATCTTCTACCATCACTCCGATAATTAAACACAAAGAACTTCATGGAACAAACTTTCTGGCTATAATTAATGACCCACGAGCGCATAATTACGCACGAAATAAAAAAAAAAAACATCATAATGTCCTTACGGTAAATAATAACGAAACTACTTTACTCTCTAAAAACAATTTCAACTCGGTTTATCGATTCTTTTCTCGGCAAAAATATCGCTCGGCGCAAAGCATAAAAGTTGACAAGCAGAAGAATGAAAGAACGGTGGAAAGGAAACGTGTAAAAATGAGAAGCGTAAAATTATCGCGGAAACAATAAGCGGAGCCATCGGTGCACCGATATTAGCCGTCCCTTGAGGTGCGCTCGCTATGCCGGTTTGCGTCCTTAATAGCCTATTGTTTAGCGGCGAGCTTGTTAAGTATTCACCACCTTCGCTACAATATTATTCAGGAACGCGGGAGTCTGGCGATGACAGAAGCATCGTCTGAAACTTTATCGAACCGTGTACAATTCTGCATTAATGTATGCGAGTTTGATTCGCGTGAAAGTAGTACAATTTGTGTCAAGATTCGTTTACTCGTGAAACACGTACGCTATCGCTCATAAGTATCCGGACGCTGATAAACTTGTCGATTCGATCAATTTCCAGCGATGGTACATAAATGTCACTGAAACGTGTAAATTAAATGACAATTTAACCCATTTGCATCGCGAAGCGGAATATTCCGCGAGCAATATCTTCTGTGTATCACCAAACGCGGAATAATCCGCCGACATCGTACCGTTGAATCAAAATATTTGCACTAACAATTTTGTATTTATTTTTATAGAAATTTTATATTATCCTTTGTGCTGTGATATATCATCGTAATCAGTTAGTATTAATAAAGAATGGCAAATATTTAAATCGGAACGGGTTATAAACGATCAATGGTGATAAGTGTCTCTGAAATTTAAATCGTGATGCAAATGGGTTAATGACTGAAAGCGATACTTGCTAGGAATCGACTTCTCAAGGAATCGACACACTGTAAATTGAAATTATGTATTGATCAATATTTTCCAATGGTGTATTAAAATTTAAATACTCGCAAAAGGACTCTGCTTGAATTAATCGTGGTGGAAGAGGGTTATTATTTAATTCATAGGTTGGCAATTAAATAAGCCAAATATAAAGAATTTTTCAAATAAAACAATTTTTATATGATTTGATGCTTGTAGACTTTAATGTCATTCTTATTGCATATTAGTTGAGTAATTTATTCACAGTATTCATTTTTATCTTATCATAATGTTTTGTAATAATATCTGTAATAATAACAATTAAATAAGAAAATTATAAATTAGGTTCTGTCAAAAATAAGCAAGCGTCCGGATACTTTTGAGCGGAATCGTTTAATCTGAACTAAAATATTATCGTGTCTCAAAAAATATTCCGTAGCTTCGCTCACTGTTCTTAATTATTTTTAAACGATCTGTTTAAATAAATTCTCTACTGGGTGTTTCGTAACGTGTCGAATTCAATCGCGGACGACAAACTAAACAAATAATTATTCTTTTCCCAAGTTTGTTCTCGAGTTATAACCATTTATATATTTCCATATTTATTAATGTTAAACTATCGAGACGTATGTATCGTTTTATCGCGCTCCGTGATCGTCGACGGTTATTTTAAATGGAAACTAAAAAAAAAAAAAATATTTTCGACTGGTTTTTCATGGTTCGTTTTCTTTATTTCGTTCTAAAAATTACGACTTCGAACGCAGACAACGCTTATCGGTATAATTGAAGGTATCACAAACTTTTGATGACCTCTAATTACGTTTACCATATATTGTCCCTATACTTATTAATTAGTTAAAGTGGTTTAATCGGTAATCTCGATTAATAGTCCTCGTTTCATGCTTCGATCGAAGTACGCTAGGGTGATTCAATCCTTGAGGTGAAACACTGTGACAGTGGATAACCGGTGTGTTCAATTTTCAAGCATCGTGAAAAAAATGTGAAGTTAAATTTCAAACGAAGTTCTTTTTACGAAATTTTCACCCATCCAGAGCTTTTTCTTTTTAAATAATTGAATTCTTGCCGTACGAAGGATTAGGAAACTTTGTAACTTTTAATTTACATACTTCTTCGTTATCTAAGAGCCATAAAATACTTCTTAAGATGTAAATTCATTTATGTTCTATTTAAATTTTTCTCGATATCTGGAGGAACCTTTTAAATTACAAAATATTTTCTACGAATAACTTATATACTATGCATTTACACGTTTTACGAGTTAATTCAATTTCGACAAGTGTTTCTTTAAAAAGAAAAGGAACTTAAAAATACTCGCGTTAAATCTCCATTTTCTCTCTTGCTTGGAACAAGTAACAAAGATTTTACAATTATTATCTCGAATATTATACTTTCGCAATGACAAAAAAAGAAAAATTGAAATTATACAGAGAACGAATTTGATAGAATTTAATCCCAGAAATTGTCAACCAAATCTCGACTAGCAATTCATATCCAACCAATTAAACCGCTGCCTTGAATTCCACAAAGTTCCACAAAATGCCATAATATTCCACAAAATGCCATAATATTCCACGATATTCCACAATATTCCACTTCAAGAATTAATAACTTCCATCGAAACACCTAACTTCTCGTCCTTACTCGCAAAAATCATCCTTATGTTATTTCTAACTCTTAAATCTCTCTATCCGACTACCAAAAAAATCTCTCTCCTCGCACGTTCTTTCGCCATTAACATCGAACGCCATTGACATTTCATTTCGATCGAACGGAATTCATCCTTCACTCATAAACACGATCCAACACGTGAACGTCACTCCGACCAGAGACACTGTTCGTCACGCACAAATTACACGGTGTACACGAGAAACGCTGGCCCTTCAATTTTTCACGTTTTCAACCAGTCGATCGTTTAATCGCGCCTTTCACCAGGCCTCGAAAGGGTACAAAGGTACGGAGAGTTGTAAACGAGTTTATTTTCCGCGACGATTTCACAAAGCGTTTTCCTGGAAGCCTGCAAATCGTTTCGTTGCACGGATCTTGAACGGTGATCGCGTGAAATAATTTTTTTTTTTTCTCAACACGTTAAGCGCTATGCTGACCGCAGTCGACTTTCCGTTAGGCTTTGCGCTGTAATATTGGTTAACACTTTGACTGCCATGCCGAAATCATACGTTTTGCCCAGGACGCCACGGCATTATTTTTATTATTCAAAACATATAATGGGAAAATAATAATGAATTGATGTTAGAAGACAACATTTTTATCAAATGAAGCGTGGCGGAAATGTGGCGCCTTAGTAACGGTTAATAAGGACAAATTAAAACACGCGTTCGTTTTTTACAATTGTAAAAAGTTGAAAGGCTCCGGTCACCAGTGAGCACCGTTGCGCCTGAGTAACGGGTGATAAGAACAAATTAAAACACGCCCTCGTTTTTTACAGTTGTAAAAAGTTGAAAAGCTCCGGTTACCAAAGACCACCATGGCGCCTTAGTAACGGTTGATAAGAACAAATTAAAACACGCCTTCGTTTTTTACAATTGTAAAAAGTTGAAAGGCTCCGGTCACCAAAGACCACCGTGGCGCCTTAGTAACGGTTGATAATAACAAATTAAAACACGCCTTCGTTTTTTACAATTGTTAAAAGTTGAAAGGCTCCGGTCACCAAAGACCAGCGTGGCGTCACGGGAGAAACTGTTACCGGTCATATATGACCAACATGGCAGTCAAAGTGTTAACCGTTTGAGTGGCACGTGTCTTTCCTGTTTTCCTGTCCAAAAGTGCCAGCGCTTTTTCGCTTGTCTTATTCCCTCTCCAAAAATGCCAAGCGACGCGATAGCACTTGTCTTATTCTCCGATTAAAAATGCCAAGGTGCGCTTTTGCGCTGTTTTCTGCTTTTGTACGGTAAGTTGTAATTTTTTGAATTCAGCGTGGTTCTGACATCTTTCTTTTGTAACTTTGAAATGAAATCGTCCCTCAAGAGGCTAAAAAGACACTCGTTCGAGGCTCAAGCTAGTGTATTTGTTATGCTCGTGAATTGGTTTAGTTACTAACAAGTTTTTTATGAAAATGTGTCGGTTAGCGCGTTCAGTGCCAACTGCGAGACATATCTCGTAATATTTTTCTTGTTCTTCGAATCGTTGTAAATACCTACGAAAAATTATATTTGTGATTTAAATATTAAATTTGAAGAAGTTTCACTGTTTTCTTTAAATACTTCTGACTAACCAACGTAAAGCTTGCTTAATTTTCTTGGCAGTGAACGTGTTAAAAACGTGATGTGCCAAAGTGTGTGATTCTTTTAAAATCATAGATAAGAATATTTAATAAAGCTTTGACGTACCAGTAAGTTATTCGTTGCTAATGGGTCATGGTGGTATTCTAGTCTAGACGATTTTTATCAAGTCGATCTTTAGTGTAAAAGAAATTCAACATTTCGTATATATTCATAATATTTTAATTAATCATATTTATCTTTACTGTATAAAAAGATTTATTTGAAAGATTACTATATTTATCAAATTTCGAAACCTATAGACAAACGATGCAGGCTCAACTTTTTTTCTTATACTTTTATTTTTATTATGGGATTCCGTGTAGCCAATTTGAAAGGAATATAATTTTAAACGAAAGATAGTAAAAATGATTTATCTAATTATAAAACGCATAAGAACTTGAGAAAGTGTTACGAACATCGACTCAACGCTTCGAGAATACGATTTAATTTTCTTGAATTATAAGAAAATTGAAAAATTGAATTTCCGAAGCGAAGTCTAAACTAGAATACCCTTTTAAGTGTACTTATAGGTTCGTGTGCGTTTCGTTTTATCGTGTTCTCCGCGATTTCTTTGGCGATTACAGGGTTCGAGTACCTCCTTCTATGAAGACACACTAGAGATCAAAGGTAAGAGTAGTTCTGCGATGATAAAGTGCTTGAGGCGATTTAAAAAGAAAAAAGAAAAAAGAAAAAAGAAAAGTAACGGGAATATATACATGTTCACGGTGTAAGACTCTATTCTTTGCTATGAAAGTCAAGAATTTCTGAATTCTTTGGTTTCTGAACTTTCGAATTCTTGTTAACGGTAGAATGGAAAAATTATTCGTAAATAATACATGGTTATTCTTGAATTCTTCATTGCAGAGATAAATCGAAATGTCAGAGAAAATTATACCCGTACAGTTTTACATAAACACAATACTTTTATTTCAATAATTCTTGATTTTTAGCTATAAATGTTTGACGGTCTTAAAGAGGTATGAGTAAATTAGATAAAATTAATCGTTAATAGTCGATCGTTCGATAAAATCACTTATTCTAACTTACGTTTCGTAAAGCGTCTATAAATCAGAGATAACGTTAAATAAATATGTGCTATTATAAATTCTGTAGTTGTACGCGACAAAAAGATATGCGACATGCAAATATAAAATAACTTTCGACGAACTTTTTCCGTTTAATTGTTTCGATATACTTTATACAATATGTTACCATTACGTATCCAGAAACATTAATTGACGAAGGAATAAATTATTCGAGTAGCGTAATAAATAGTGGTAAATTTAAAAAAAATCCATAATACGTAACATTAATTATTTTCAGTTTAACATTGCTGTGCTTATCGCTGACAGTGTTATATCGATAAAAGTTGCATTATTTAGTTGAGAATCGTTACTACAAAATTAACAACGTAGTACTACGTGAATTATTTTTTAATAACTGTATCAAACGAATGTTAAAGACCGTTGTTTTACAACGTAAAAAATAAAAGATACTATTTATGAATAAGTTCGTTTTTAATTAGATAGCACGTAGCTTTACGTGTTTGTTAATTCTTATTAATTACGACGTAGTACTACAGGATTAAATTGTTTTTTTCTTTTTTTCTTTTTTAACAGTTAATAATTACTCAAAATATAGTATTAATCTATAAAAAAATATATAACATGTAATTCATATAATAACGTATGAAAATGTAGTATTGACTACGTGCGTTATAGGTAACGCACCAGAAAAAATAGTGTAAATAAATAGGAATGCAAATTAGAGTCCTTTCGAAGGCTCTGCGATAGAAAACTTAAATATCGTCATCGTGTTTAAAAAAAAAAAAAAAGAAGCTAACAGAACATTGCATCGCTATTATGTTTACCTTATGACTGCAATTTGAAGCTCGCTGCAAACTTAATTTGGGAAAATTTAAAGATTATGTTAGCAGAGTAGTAAAAAAAAAAAGAAAAAAAAGAAACGTACAGATTTACAAAATAGAAACAAACTTATTTTCCAATTAATCATAAATCATCTTTTCAAAATGGAAGCAAATCGAATTCGTCAGAAACAAAGACTCCTATGCGAAGCATAATTAACGATTAATAATCATGAGAAGCACAATTATTACAATCCTCTATAAAATTCCAGATGACTCGAAAAAATAATTCGGAACAGAAAATGGTGTTCGTAATTGACAAAAAGAGATTCAATTTATAATCGATTACCAAATCGAGGTATTAAAATAAATATTACCTTTGACAAATTGGAACAAATTGGAACATACCATAAAAACATCCGCTGAAACAAATTTATAATTCATCGTCGGCTCGAAGCTTACATCTTCAAACGAGCGGCGAAACGCGACGCTCGAAAATATTCCAATCGAAACATAAACGGGACCAGAGACTGATTAAAAGACGTTCGTTTCGCCCGTTAATCGAGGTTCCGGGTCCGCTGAAACGCATAATTAGTGCACACTCGATTCGATGGGCTTTGACGCAATACGGACTTTGTAATTTCCATAAATCCGTTTTCGTTACCGATTGTCCGGGATGGTACAGGCCGCCCTTTAACGCCCTTCTCTCGGACACGATTAAAACTATCGTTGTTCCGGCTGTCAGCTGCAAGCCGCGCGAGAACACACTCGACGAAGCGTCCAATTTCGAAATTAATCGCGGAGCGGTTTCGTTTAATCGACGCGAACATCGTTCGTCCCCGCGAAATTTTAATCGCCGATCGACGGTTAACAGCAGAAAGAGCGTCGAAAGGGTGTGGGGGATCGGGTAAAGGGTACAACTCGAGTTTCGTTCGATGCGAATCGAACCTCGTTTCGTTCGACAAATTCGCGATCGTTGTTCCGTGAAAAGAAACGAACGCAAAATCGTCGCGTCCGCTACAATGCATGCAAATGATACGTCCTTTTCGTTTCGACCGTGTCTGGTAATCGACGAAACTCGTCCGAGCAACGACAACGCACGCTGGATACCAGATTTGCATAGAATTCCCGATAGATTTCCACTCTGTGCCGTCTACGGATCTATGGATCGCGGATAGATCGCCCTTCGTTCCTCTCTTTTTTTTTCATCCTTTTTTTTCCATCCTTTTTTTTCCTTCCGTCCTTGGCATATCGTGTACGCCGGTCACGCAAACTGACACTCGTAATTTTGTTCGAACGGAGTAACAGAGGAGAATGGTTGGCGTATTTTCTCGAAATTCCTAGATCTAGGTCGCGTGTCAATCGTGATCGTGGTAATGGGTGAAAATGAGACTCTGTCGGAGGCTGGGAGTGATCTGGGCCCTAGATTCTAGATGGTTCTCCGCAGGGCACACCGGGTTGCTTTGATTCGTTCCACATCGACGCAAACGCGCGAAGACTGTTCAATGACTGTTCTATGTCTGTTCTTCTGTTAAGGATATCCTATTCACAGGGGTAGGTATCCCACAACCTAGCTTTGTCTTTATGCAAAACTTCTGTACCCCGTGGCGCCCATTTTCTTTGAAACTGCTCGAGCAATTTTAAGCAAACTTTGACGGAGCGCTTTACTAAAAATTCGAAATAAATGAAACGTACCGTTTATCGCGGTTGGAATTAAATTGCGCTAAGAGTTAATAAAAGAAGCACGCCAAATTATTCAGATCTAAGTGCGGTGGAGATCGTTTATTATTTTTCGCGTTTATCCGTAATGAATCTACGCGCAATGCGATCCGCGAGAGAAATGCAACATTGATACGAACTATCATTGAGAACTTATCGCACGTAACTTCGCATACAACAGTCGTCACGTAATTGCGATAGCGTGGAACGATTCCACGAGATCTGGCGTGCACCGTGTGCGCGTGTGGGCGACGATAGAGCGGAAGATGAAAGAAACGCGAGATGGAAAAGGTATGAGCGTGAGGGGGAAACCTGTGGATCGTTGGGTGCCGTGAAAAGTCAGCCGCGGAAAGATCGATGGGACACCTTGCTTGAGCGGAATACCTCGAGTACATGTTACGTGTGTGCGCATATGGTGGTAATTATGAAAGTTATATACACTGCCGGTCAAAGTTGAAGATTAATCATTTTAACCCTTTCGAGGATGATGAACCCGATGAAGCGTAACGGAAACATAACAGAAACCGAGTAACGAATTCTATTTCTCGACGTTCTTTCATTTCACGAGCTTAGGCCACTTTCATAATAACCGACGCATACATATGCGAACGCGAATAAATTTTAATTGCACCTTGACGAATGGGGTGACTTGGACCTCGTCATCTTTCATTTCTAAAGTACCTCCGGTTCTGAACGTTTATGGGACGAGGATACTGGTCGTTGAGTGGTAGAACATTATACCCACTGGTACAATATTTTTCGTTATAACGCGAGATCCTCTAAGTGTTTCCAAGTTAAGAGTTTTTCAGCGTAATGGAGATGGGAGGTATAAAATGTTGCCGATGGTTCGGTACACCGTTAACAAGCAAATATCAGCGAATCTATGGGAGTTAGGTAGTCCAAGTACTCGCAATAATTACCGAAGCATCCTGTGTAACAACGGCATTAAGCGAGAGTTTAAAATCATCCCTTTCGGTATTGTGCAATAATGCAATAATTGTTTTGGAGTGCCATTAAACTCTTAATCCACGAGTGTTGTTTTAGGTGATTATGAAAAGAAGAGTTGGCTATTCTTGAGTATCTATTAACAACGAATTGTTAAGACAACGGCAGGTGATTTAAAGCGTAAATATAACAAGATATAATTATGAAATTGATAATATAGACTGTTATAAATATTTGTAATACTGATTTTAATAGTTGCTTTAAGAACGGGAAGATAGTAAAAAGTTTAGGTACAAAATTAATGTCTCTTTTTGTCAAATGTTTAAGAAGAAATTTTTTTGCAACAATTTTCTATAAGATAGTTATTTTTTAGATAATTTAGAAGTAATCTGAAGCTTTTTATTCGCGATTTATGTTATCAATGGTAATGTGTAAATTACAGTACTTAATATTGAATGTAAAAAGTGTAAGAAAAATGATTTGTAACGTTAGGTAAATTAAAGTTGTTTCTTTATACAGTATTTAGCTGTGGAAGAAATCATTATATTCTGGTACCTCTATTGATTCGCAACTTTGTAGATTTAAATAAGTATTTGCATCTTCTTGCTCGTTAATAATTCCATATCGGCTAAAACTACTATAATCTTCGACCAAGTATGTTAATAAACAATCAATTATCGATCGCGCATAACTGGGTCGAGCACGGGAAAGTTATTAATCTAAAGTCTAAGCCTTGCTCAGACACACTCCAGTGTACTTTCAAAATTCCTCAAAAACATAAACACTCTGTAAACTCGTCTCAACGAAAGAGGACAAATTTTTTCACGATATGCTAAATAAAAATTTTCTTCCGATCTTACTAAAGATGAGCATAAAAAACCGCCTGTTTTATCGCTGAAGAAGCGCTATGCAATTTTTATTCAATTATTTCTTTAAAAAAATGAATCAAATCATATCATTCTTCTTCTGACATCATCAACGACAAAATCCTTTAACCTACGTACTCGTCGTTGAAAATAAAATATTTCTATTCACCTGTACACTTCCCTGCACGTTTAAAAATAATATTTCAGAAGTAATAACATTTCCTCGACCCGCTCGAACAAAGAGAAGAAAGTAAATCTTTTTCCAAACGCAGAATTAAATTATCTAACCGTCCAAGATGACGATTTCCAATCACCTCTTTAACCCTCTATAGTCCGAATTTTGTCTGCTTATCAGAGCAAAAAATTACGATTGCTTACAGTTTGTCACTTAGATTTGAAAATTTT
>SMSQ01000986.1:0-10502 GCA_019453375.1 Ctenoplectra terminalis
AATTCATTAATCAGTTCAATTTAATATTATCATTTATCATTATAAAAGATCGTATTATTATTAAAATTGTTAAATTTCAATATTTTAGCAAATATCATTATTAACACTAGATCTACGGACATGGACTAGATCATTTTGAGGAACATATTAACACTAGAACTACCAAAGTGATCAAAATGACCCATTCGTAATTTTTTACAGCAATTTTATAAATTTACTATGACATCTCAGAGGCAACTTTCTGTGATTTTCTGTTAAAAAAGTAGACAAAGCTTCGTTTCCCTTGCATTGTGTATTTTTTTATATACCTTTCATTGTGATCTTTTCGGTAGAAATAAGTATGCTTTAATCGTCGGTAGTTCTACTGTTAAAAATGCAGTTTTCTTATAATAACTTCGATTCATTCTACTTTAAACAAATACATTTTTATCAATAAAGATTTATTTAGTTTATTTTCTATGTACAAATTCTATTTTTTGAGCTCCGTAAATCTAGTGTTAATACTGAATCGTTTGAAAGATAAAATTCCCATTAGAAGTGCTCGTACAATTAATTTACTTTCACAAAAATTCTGTTACAATGTCGGATATTCTGGTCAAGTTTTCTGAATTCTTAAGCGCCATTGCTTCTCGGAACATTAACCACCGGTTACGCAACTCAATTTACAGCGCACAACATTCGCGCGACCTCGAGTCAATTAATTCTCATCGTGAAGACGTTTCATCAAGGTCTTGACATTTAACGAAGTTGCGAGACTTTTCGAAAATAACAAGTGAAACAGAGGTCGAGAAACGATGCTGCGCTATCGGTTCCTATATCTTTCCACGCACCTCCGAGGGACCACGGTGGTCGATAAACCCGAAATTTGAAGGGATGAAAGGGGAAAAAGGTTGGACCCTAAATGTGAAATTTTAGTTGAACTACTTCCCGAGATAATAACCCTTTGCCTTATTATTTCAGCAGCTACACGCGTTAACGATAGTTGTTCACTGCTTTAACCGTTTAAGTGCGAAGAAGCGCTATCGCTTTCTCTTTTGTTGTGCCAGAAATTTTGCGCTATATGTAAAAAAGGACTTCATGGAATTTGTGCAACAAAACACTCTTGTAATAAGTGAGAATAAAAAATATTTTTGTTGGTAAAAACTATTCTTTATATAATAATTAGAGTAAATGACTATGGCTTTTATTATTTTTCACAAAAAAAACTACGCATTTTATTCCGCACTTTTACCATATATACAAGAAAATTTTTCAGCACTCAAACGGTTAATACAGTCCCTGGCCATCGAATTAGGACCATTGCTTTTCGGTTTTACTTGACGGTCTTACCCGCGTATTTAGGTTATTCGATCTCGAAAAATATCGAAAAATATAGCGTATACAAATTGTAATATAAGAGAAAATTAGTTGATATGTTGTTCTTTCTTAAGTTTGCAATATAAATTACAAATGTTCCTATATTCAGAGCATCTGTCTTGAAATAACGTCCACACCTTACATTTTTAACCCAATCCTCATTCGCAGATTCTTTCGAAATACAGACCCTGACCATCTAATTAGGACCACTACAAATTTTCACCATTTTTCACGTTTTCCGTAAAATTAAAAGGCCCGTTCAAATTGTAACGATACAATTTAACTACCAACGTAATACACTATTACTGTACATAACATTATTAACACACGTTAATATTTCGTATTTCCACCCTTTGCTTCGATCACAGCTTGTATCCTTTCATATGCTTCATATTGTAGGAATAGTAGCGTGTATTTTAAGCGCTTTTCACAGTGGTTGACTTAAACTCTATCCCTCTATTTCTAACTCTGTCTGTAACTCTCGAATTCTAACTAAAACTATGTTTCCTCGGCTCTTTTACATTATTTTCCGGCTAAAGGCCGAACCAATTGGAAACGAGGTTCCATCGTGTTGGTGCGACCGAAAACTTAAGACCTAGGTTTTATGAGGGGTCTCTCTCTCTCTTTCTCACACACCAAGACATTATCTACCTACAATATCTTCATTATTTTCCCAAATATCTGTAACTTTTGTTTCCAACTCGGATAACGTGGTGCTCGGAGAGCTGTAAACTAGTCTTTCGAGGAGGCTCCAGACATTTTCTATGGCGTTCGAGTCGGGAGAATTGCCCGGCCATGGGAGAAAAGGGATGTTTTTGGTTTTGGAATCACTCATCACCCACAGAATTTGATTATTATCGCGATAGTAACAAATCAATCGCTATGTATACATCGTTATCAACGTATTTAGTAATAATTTGAACGACCAAAGACAGTGCAACATTTTCAGCAATTTCTGTAATAATAAACTTTGGGATTACTTCGTAATTTACGTGTCCCATCGAGACAATGATCTACAGTGAGATCCGTTATAACGAGGCATGATCAGGTGCACGTGTACTAAACGGAAATTCAAAATCGATTTTCTCCAAAACAAAGTCTGAAACGAAAAATTTTTATTCCATATTTTCGACTTATTTTTTCGCGTAGAATCAGCTCTTTTTCGCTTGTACCACCAGTTACCGAACACCCTGTAGATCTCGAAGAAATATTGAACGCGTATTTGTTTCCACGATAGACCGTAGCATCCATCGATGAGAAATTCGAACATAAACCGGCGAAAGAGGTAAAAGACGAGGCGAAGAACGAAACAAGAAAGCGCCCTAACGATACGAAGAGCGCGACGTATCGACGTCTTCGGAATATTAATATTTATGAGCCTCTTCCTGCAAAGAGAATGCACCTGCGTCGCGTGTATGCTTGTCCACGCACGCCACGACAAAGCTGCACCGTCGAAGGGACACGCGTGGATTTTTTTAAAGCTTTTAAACGTGTACAACGTTTGTTTGTCCAGTCGTGGAACCTTCGCTCCCACCTTCGCTCCCACCTTCGCTGCCCTCGCAGCTTTGAATAGCCGCCAGGGAAACGAGGAATAGAAAAGTCTGTTTGGATTACTTATAATGTTATGGAAATTGTCCCGGGACACGTGAACTGTGCCGAGGTGTGCCAGAATTATTATACGCACATGGGAAACTCTGTAAACGAGTTTGACTCCTGTTTCGCTTTTGGTTGAAATTTTTCCAGTCCTTTTTTTTTCTTTTTTTTTTTTTTATGTGTCTGAGTATATGGAATTATTGGGCTTTTAAGACGTTAACCCTCTATGGCGCCGTGTGACTCGAGAGTTACATACTCGTGTATTTATATTTAACACTAAACCTACCAAAGCGGTCAAATGACCGTTTCGTAATTTCTTCTCCAAATTTAATAAATTATTAACCGTGCACTTTTGAATATTTTTTTGTGATTTTCCGTAAAATATATGGTCAAAGATTTGTTTCTCTAGCATTCTGTATTTTTCCAAGTATCTATTATTGTAATTTCTCTGACACAAACAGGTATAGTTTAATCGTCGGTAGGTTTAGTGTTAAAAAGATTTATTTCATTTAGTTACTGTGCTATTCAATTTTGTTACTATTAGGTCGTCCCATAAGTTCGTGCCGCGTATCGCTCCGCTATTTAAATTAATGTATGAAACATACCTTCAAAGTTTATGAACAAATGTAATCACCCTCTGGTTCCAGAACCTCTTCCCATCTTTTTGGGAAAGACATTATACCGTCGCTGTAAAACTTGCGTGGTTTTTTGTTAAAATACTTTTCTATGTTTGTTCTCACGGACTCGACGTTATCAAATTTTTTGCTCGCTAAAAAATGTTGCATCGACCGAAATAGGTGGTGATCAGAAGGAGCGATGTCCGGAGAGTATGGTGGGTGTAATAAAATTTTCCAACCGAATTCACGTATTTTTTTTTCCACGTTTTGTGCACGCTGCCACGCGATCACCACGGTTCCGTTCTGTCAGCTGATGCGGCACCCGTGCATCCAGCTTTGTAATCATTCCTATTTTCTTTAAGTGTCTACGAATGTATAATACTTTTTTACGCAGAACTTGATGGTCTACCAGAATTCGAAAAAAAAAAATTTGCACATTCCATTTAAAAAACCGAAGGTGACCCTAATATCTGAATAAACAAATTAGGAAATACAAAATAGATAAGACCACCGTATGACCGCCAAGGTACCGTGCAACTTTTGTATAAAACATTTTTTCGTAAAACGAATACCTCAAAAGTTATTTGAGGTCGTCGCGTTAACAGACTCACCCTGTATATATTGCTAAATATAAAAGTATGAAAATTAATGCAAATTTAATACAGATTTTGGAAGCAACTTATTAAAAACGAACCAGTTGGGATAAAATATCGACCGTGGCTCGGAATACAAATTGTTAATGCTCCCTCGTCCGATCGTAATAATTTAATCACCCGTTGTAATATTTCAACATTATACGTATCGCATAATAAAACGTGTTATAAAAAGTACGCATGGTCACCGTAATTATAGTATACAATCGTTGGTACATTTATCAATTTTTTATGTTAACTGTTTATACGGATGGAGACGGATATTAATTTTCTTAGCATGAATTTTTCTCTTCCAATTTATGTTACATTAATTTCCGTTATGTCGTTATTATTTTTTAATTCCTCTTCTCTTATTCGAGTTTTCTTTAATTCAAAATATGTTTTATTGCTCTACTAAGTTCGAGCTGAATCCTGGTTAACAGTAATCAGAGCTCGAATTGAATAATAGAAAAAATTTGAGAGAATCGGGAGCAGGTGATTTTTACCGGAATCCAATTTTTTTTATCGAGCGTGTCGAATTGATGTAACGAGGTGGAATTGCGTGGCAATATTTCTCTTTACGATTTCGTTGCGACTGGCGAGCCTCCCGGAAACTTCGATTCGATGTTGCATCGTGCACGGTCGAACAGCTCGCAGTAAAGTCGGACGTAAAATGGGAAATGGTTAAGCGTAAGAGGAAAAGAAGATAGCGTAGAGGGGAATTTAAACGATCTCTAATTATCGAGACTCGTAAAATATTTCTCGTACTCGGGAAAGGTATTATCTCGCGAGGAAATTCGTACAGGTGGCGTGGCGTTGCAACATTTGCATAATTTGAGTTTGGTTCGTTGGTATGAATTGTTGTGGTTGTTCGTTAAACAGGTTTAACGTTATATTTTGATTAGTAGAAACAGAGAGAATTATTGTTGCAAAGTTGCAAGAATATTAAAGAAACAAGTTTTTCTTTTTAATGGAGATAGATTCGATAAATTAAGATATTCTTTTTTAACGAAGATAGATTTAATAAATTGAGATATTTTTGTTTCTTTTAAATGAAGTTAGATTTAATACATTAAGATATTTTGTTTTCGAATGAAAATAGATTTAATAAATTAAGATATTTTTTTTTTAATGAAAATAAATATAATAAATTAAGATATTTTTTTTTAATGAAAATAGGTGTAATAAATTAGGATATTTTTTTTTAAAGGAAAATAGATTTAATAAATTAAGATATTTTTGTTTCTTTTAAATGAAGTTGGATTTAATACATTAAGATATATTTTTTTCGAATGAAAATAAATTTAATAAATTAAGATATTGTATTTTTTTTAATGAAAATAGATTTAATAAATTAAGAATTTTTTTTTAAATGAAAATAGATTCAATAAATTAAGATATATATTTTTTTTAATGAAGATAGATTTAATAAATTAAGATATATATTTTTTTTAAGTTGCATCAGGCACTAAGTTGAGTCATTAGCGACTCATTCTATAAATAGAATATTCAAAGTTTATAAAGGAACTTAACATTTTTAAGAAATTCCATTACGTACTGTATCTTATTTATGTGCGAAAAAATATGATAGATACTTAACTTATCTTCGGACCATACATATCGCAACGATCTCATTCATTATAATTTTTTCTATAGAAATAAGTATGCATTAACACTAGAACTACCAGCGATCAAAGTAGACTTATTTGCATCAAAGAAATCAAAATGATCTCTACTTGAAAAAATACCTACAATAAATGTACCAATTCTTTGCACATATTTGTTACCAAAAGTCATATAAAATCCCTCAAAATATATCGTTGTAAGTTTATAAAACTTTTATAAGAAATTACGAACCAGTCATTTTGTCTGGTTGATCGGTAGTTGTACTGTTAAAGCATACTTATTTCTATAGAAAAAATTATAATGAATGAAATCGTTGCGATCTATACGATCCGAAGGTAAGTTAAGTATCTTTCATATTTTTGCGCATACAAATAAGATATAGCAAGTAATGGAATTTCTTAAAAATGTTAAGTTCCTTTATAAACTTTGAATATTTTTCTTACATACTGTGTCGTTAATGACTGAACTTAGGTCCTGATGCAATTTAAAAAAAATACATATATCTCGATTTATTAAATCTATTTTTACAAAAAGAAATATCTTCATTTATTAAACCAATCTTCGTTAAGAAAAATATAAAGTTTCTTATAAAACTTTTATGAGAAATTACTCTCTAAGTTCTAGTGTTAAGTTTCCAGATACTTTTGAACGGTACTGTACATATTACCCGAACGACGTAGACAACACATTATGCTAATCGTTACCGTTTAACGAAGCGAGGTATCGCAACATTACTTCACACCATGCGTTTCTAAAATATAAATCGCTTACAATAATTCTCGAAATTCGATAGGTCGAATTGGTGACCCGTGATGTAACGGGAAGAATTTAGGATAGCCGCTGCAGCAAGTCTTTCCTGTTGCAGGGAACGCTTGATAGAAGTAATGCGTCTAATGCCACGGAACTGGTTTATCTGAAACACTAATCGATACAAATTTATAGGGGACATAAATTCTACGGTGCACATAACTTAGGTTTAATACTTGTGGACATAGTAACAGTATCTTTATCGCGCGGAGAAATTAATAACGTCTGGTGCATATGTTCTTCCATGGTTAGCGAAGCATTATGGTTAATCGATTTTTCCCGACGTAAAATAAGACGCTGTTACAGCCGCGGTAACGTTCAGCTGAGAAATCAGTTTATTTAAATAATAAATTCGATTTAAAGGCAGCTGTAAATTATGTATAAATGGTTTTATTACTTAACCTCCTGCGTTCGAATGGCGAGTCTAAGTCGTTACTTATTAGAGACCGTTCCGAAGCGTCTATCATTGATTTCGATGAAACTTTGCATTGAGGGAGATAAAAAGAAATCTAATTTATCCATATTTTATATTATGGTTCATAGTATAGACACAGAAGCTTGCGCGAAAATAGTTTGTAATTTTACCAAAATAATTTGGAAAAATGGATTATTTTTGAACCGTTTAAATGCTAAAAAGCGAAATCGCGTTATTGCTTTAAAAAATTTTATAGAACTGCAATTTTTACTCTTGCGATCTTCGCTGCGACTATTTTTTAGTACAGAAACGAAGGAAAATCATGTATGATTAATTTTAGTTTTATATATTTTTGTTTTTGAAAGAAGAGAAGCGCGATCGCACCACTTGGCGCTTTTCGATCGGATTGATATGTTTTTGAAGTAAATTAATTTTTTTAAAACTGCTCGAGTAAATCGATTCCTTATTCGAGAACAAACAGCTTTGTAATTTAAATTTCTTGACTAGCATTAATACGTTTCGAGATATTAAAAAAAAAATCTGTTTACAACCCTCCACTTTGAGGGCTGTTTGTGAAAAAGTGTAAGCAATCGCAATTTTTTCTCTGATAAGCAGACAAAATTCGGGCTATAGAGGGTTACATTATTGCAAAAACTCGAATGGCAAAAAAAGAAAAAAAATAGAAAAAATAAATTGTAGTTAAACAAAACTTTTTTTACGAGTTTTCATACATTTAAATAAATTTTAAAGTTATTGTTGTTAGTGTTAATTTTACGTCGCATCGACTACCGACTGCGTAGTCATTGACAACGATGGCGGTTTGAGTTGCTTAAATTTTTTTCCACACGTTTATTTCTGTCAACTATTTTAGTGTATTTTATACATGGTTATTCGGTATATATATTTTTATTAATTTTATCGCAAAAATTTATTTCGCTTACTTAAATATCGCAAATATTTTAGATCTTATGTTACATCTATAGCAATTAATTATTATTTAATTATTTTAGTGTATTTTATATATGGTTATTTAGTATATATTTTTTTTAATTTTATCGCAAAAATTTATTTTGTTTATTTAAATATCGCAAATATTTTAGATCTTATGTTACATCTATAGCAATTAATTATTATTTAATTATTTTAGTGTATTTTATATATGGTTATTTAGTATATATTTTTTTTAATTTTATCGCAAAAATTTATTTTGTTTATTTAAATATCGCAAATATTTTAGATCTTATGTTACATCTACAGCAATTAATTATTATTTAATTATTTTAGTGTATTTTATACATGGTTATTCGGTATATATTTTTATTAATTTTATCGCAAAAATTTATTTCTTTTACTTAAATATTGCAAATATTTTAGATTTTATGTTACATCTACAGCAATTAATTATTATGCGTAACATCTGGCGCTAACAAATGAATAATAAAAGAACAAAAAAGAATCCAGTAAATTATGCTGGAGAATTGCATTATGTAGCTCGTCGTGATCAGAAGTCGTCTCAATTCAAGTCAATACGCGTCAAGAATTCATTTTCATCCGCTTAAATAATTCAACTCCTGCTCGTTCTCTCCGGCCATCAGGTAGTCGCATTAAGTTGCAAAATGTGCTCGACAGAAAAGCGGTCTTGGCTCGCCGACTTGTCCGTGGCTTTATCGTCCCCTTAAATTCAGACCTAACTCGAACCGAATCGAATCGAGCTTACCGAAGCAGGTGCACGTTAAGCATAGCAGTTTTAATTTCAACAGCTGCAATTACGCGCTCCTCTTGAACAATGAGAGTCTACGAGCCGGCTGATCGTTTTGCGTGGCGACGAGTAACATTTAATTCACAGGATGGTTTCTTTCGGGGACGGGAATAATAAAAAGAAAAAAACAAGACTGCAATCGGTGAATAAAATATATTTAATAATAAGGATGGAAGCTAAAACTTTGTTTTAATTGGGAAATTAATATCTGGATAGTTATCGCTTAAAAAAAATACGCAAATTAAATGCTGGATATCTTTGTAATTGCGAAATCTTAATGATCGTTGTCGCTAAGATTATTCTTTTTTTTTTTTTTTATTGACGATTAACCTTCTATAGTCTGAATTTTGTTTGCTTATTAGAGGAGAAACTAAGATTAGAGTTTTTCACTTTTATTTGAAAATTTTTAAAGTAATAATTGCTATGGAAGGATCGTGGTAATGCTGCAGTAATAGAGTAATCAAATTTAATAGCACAGTGATAACTAAATAAAATTAGTTTTTTAAAGTATAGATTCATTAGTTTGTAACTTTTAAGTCACACGATCCCATAGAGGGTTGAATTAGAATATGTCATTCGTGGAAATTTTCTGTCGATGAAAGTTGTTTTAATATATAAATAATGCAACATTTTAACCCTCTATGGGACGGTGTGACTTAAAAGTTACAAACTGATGTATTTATATTTGAAAAAATTAATTTTATTTAGTTATCATTGCACTATTAAATTTGATTACTATATTATTGTAGTGACACTATGATCTATCTATAGTAATTATTAGTTTAAACATTTTCAAATCAAAGAGAAAAACTGTAATCATTCGTAATTTTTTCTCCGATAAGCAAGCAAAATTCGGGCTGTAGAGTGTTAAACCGAATAACTGTGAACTGGAGGAATGTTGGAAAGGTTTTGTAACATTTTGTTATGTAAAAATTAAAATGTTTACATTTGCTTTGCATTTTTGCGATGTAAAAATTAAAATGTTTACATTTGCTTTGCATTTTTGCGATGTAAAAATTTAAATGTTTACATTTGCTTTAAATATTCTATTATAATTTTACATCTTGTATTATTTTACTACAAATATCAAAATGCATAAAATTTTTGTTCTTTAATGCGTGTTAATTAACTACCATTGTTAACCCGTAACTGGAGTTTTTTAAATTTTAATTATCACATGGTTTTTATCCTTCTATTTATTTTTGTATATTTTTATCGAATAAGATGTAAAATGTTTACATTGCAAATTTGTTTTATTTACATTACAAAAACTTGAATTACAAAACAAAACAGAGTTACCAATGTTAGCTCTAGTTTACGGTATTTAATTTAATTAATTTTTTTCATTTACTTTATTATGGTTTTACGGTTTCGAAAGAAACGAAGCAAATAAAAAAATATTCGTGCTACTTATTACGTACTAATTTTTATTAACAACATATATATTCTTTTTTTCGCAACATCAAATTAAATCCTAAATACATTTAAATTAAGAACTAGATTTTTATCGAATATTGGGGTGAAAAATATATGACAAAAATTTATGAAAAATATATGAAAAATATTTGACAGTATATCTTGAAAATTATTGGAGATAGGAAGAAAGTTTAAATGTACGGTTTGTCTATTTTTTAATGCCAAATCCAACCATGTTAAACCTTAAAAAAATAAATCAATTTAGTTAAAAACTTTTACAC
>SMSQ01000994.1:11630-27347 GCA_019453375.1 Ctenoplectra terminalis
AAAAAAAAAAAAAAAAAAAAAAAAAACAAGGGGGAATAGAATCGTCGATTCGTATTCCAACATCTCGGTAGATAGGCGTATAAATTACGGTCTTCCGGGTCAAACGTGATGCAACTTATTACCTACCACTGCAGGCGTGGGAACAAAAGATAACAATGTTGAGAACGAATAACGAGCCGGTCGCTAATGTTGAAAAATCGTCTCGATAGGAAAAGAGGCATCGAATCGCGAGAGAATCGACGAACGAGGCAACGACAGGGGGTTGGTTTCGCGTGTCCAAAGTGGAATTCGAACGAACGGTTATTTACGGCTATCGGCATAAATTTCTGGAGAAGTTTTAATGGAGCTCGTGCAACTCTCTGTGCCGTATTAATTGAGCATTCAGGAATAACCAGTGGCACCGATTACCAGTGGAAAAGTTCATAACGAATGTCCCGCCAGTTTCGTCGTTCACCGTTACGCGCGTTATATTGTATTCCGTACGCGAGGGAGGCAATCCGTGCCGCGTGCCATGCGTTCGTTTCTAATCGTAATTCATACGCGGACAGATCATCGCGTGTTACGTGCGTCTGTTGTACACAGAGTGCCCCCAAGACCGAGTTCTGTCCCAGATATTGAACACGCGATTAATCGATGCAATTATGACTAGTTGGATATTGCGAAGGGATGCAGTTCTGCCGTAGTGAATCGTGTGTTGTTGCTCGGTTTAACGCAAAGTTGGAAATTATATATATTCTATAGAAAGTTTCGAACAGTAGAACATTCTCTGTATCTTATCTTATCTTAGCGAGCGATTTTTAATAAAAAAAAACTAATAGATCTTTAAAAAGAATAGACGACTCGCGAAGAGGAGGAAAAATAAATGGTAAAAAATATTTGTACGGTAAGTAAAAATAGGAGTATGAAATAAATTGGTTAATAAAAATAATCGTAACGATACTTATGCAATAATTGAGAATATACGATGATATTATGCAAGTTCAAAGCAGCGCCAGATGTATAAGACCTTTAAATCCAGCAGGTCGTGATGGACTGCTAAGGATTATGAGGGAATTTAATGTGAAAGTACAGCAATGCTTGATTTTCGTGACTCGATTTACCTTGCTTCCGCATTCTTATGAGTTATTCTCTTTGCACACCCAACGACCGTATCGTTGTAGTGCATTTACTACGGTGTGCACTATTATCGGGGTAAAATAAATTTGCTTTTCTTAAACCCATTGATATCATCGAATTATGTTTGATACTTTTAAATCGTTGCTGCAATTTGCTGGAATCTTAATTGGTGAAAACTATTAAAAATCTCAACGGGACCACGGAACAACGTAAACCCACAGGTGTTTCGTTGAATACTCACTTGAAAACAATGGTGCCCTCGTAATCCACAGGTGCCTCCCAATCGAACTCCAGATTGTGCTTCTTACTGGTGTTCGTGTGAGTCACCCCGTTCTTAACAAAAGGAAAAGAAAGAAAAAAAAAAAACCATTTAATCGTTGAGTAGCACGTTGTTTCTATCCTTCGAAAAACACACGACACGTGAATCATGCAGCCTTGAAATGCCTGCTAACTACGATCCTATCGCGTGCTCGTGCAAATCATCAAACTTTCTAACCGTTCGAAAAGAATCGTGTTCATTTTTCATCGGACGTCTCTCGAACATTAATCGACCAATAATTTATTCATTTATTACCTCATCTATTATTGTTCGATGCTCAAACATAATTCGACCAACTTTAGCCACCCAATTAAACTCGTCATCCAGACTACCAATATTCTTGGACTCAATAATTAATTTATATAAAAATTTCCACTTCTGGTGCATTCTTACATTTACGTTAAAAATTCATCGTCGTGCTCACTTTCGTGACTCGAAGACTAAAACTATTTATTTTCTACATTTATCGATTCTTAACTCTATATCTTCGAAAGCTTTTCATTTAATTCCTTCTATTTAAGAAATTTAAGATCTTTTTATTTTTCCTATTCATTCTATTTAATTATTACAATGATTAAATTTAACGATATTGAACCAATTCGTTATCGAAACTCGCCTTTTATATATATACCGCTCAAATTTTTGTTATCACTGAACAAATATTATCGCGATATCGGTGAGCAATGAAAATGTAACAGTAATAACAATTATGGTGTATTATTTATATAATGTCTTTCGGCAATTGAAAATTGTGACGGAATAATTGTTATCGATAAGAGTAACACGCTATTACCTTTACACCTTGTGTGCACTCGACGATCTTCGCCGAATCGGGCAAGTTCGCGAACTCGCCGACGAACTCACCGGTCTCAAAGTCACGTGCAAGTATCATGAAACCCTCGTAGGCAAGACCATGAGGACTTCCTAGAATTAAGCGGACTCTACCTTGTCCTGCAGCTGGTAAAACTTGGTAAGGGGGAGGGTAAGTTTCCTGCCTCGTTCCTCCAGGATGGAGAGGCCTCAGATTTTTGCACGTACTTGGCGGCGCCCCGTGCGGTAAACCAAGCGTTCTCATTGAAAGAACGCTTAGGAAAATTAGAAACGCTCCTCTCATTTCTGTAACACACAAATTTTTGCATATTACCTATGAAAACCATAGGAGATAAACGTGGTAAGTCACGTTTTCTGTCCTTTTTACAAGAAAACAATTTTAAAGTTCAAAAACCTCTCAGGCGATCTCCGTGCACTTATTTTTAGATACATCTTTGGATTTAACAGATTGTTTGTCTTTTCAATTAGGATAATTCCGGGTGAGATGACTCAATCTCGCGTGGATTACGAAGTCTTCCGATTTTCCGATCGAATATTATAAATATTAGTATTAATGTTCTAAATCCAAATGCATTTGCTTGAGCAAATATATTTTCTTAGTTTAGATGTTAATTAAATTTAAAATGTACAAATTCTTTCAAGGAAAGCGAGCCATAACTCCACCGTTTATGTTATATCATCTTAACGCTAGAACTACTCATTTAATTACACCCATTTCTACCAAAAAATTCAAAGTAATTGGTGTTTGAAAAAAATATGAGATGCGGTGGAAATAAATCTTTATTCCCGTTAGTTACAGAAAAACAGGAAAAATTGTTTGAAACGTACCAATGTGAATTTATAGAATTGATTTGAAAAATTGCAAATCAGTCGTTTCGACCACTTTGATAGTTCTAGTGTTAAAGTGTTTCCTCTGTCAAATAATATAATAATTAGAAAAAAAATCCACAAAAATGTAAGTTCTTTTTAAGCATTTTTTGCGGTCTTCGTATATCGTACACTATTTGAATCATAGAACTTATACAAAAATAATTTGAGTTAATTAGAATAATCTGATAGACCGATTGCTGTTCAATTTTCTTTTCTATTATTAATTATCTAAAAAAAAACCAAAAGTCGCCAAAAGTCGCGACGATCTTAAAATTTTCTACATCCTCTGGTTAAACTTTTATTTCAACCAGATCGCCAATGACGACTTCGTACTAATGAACGAGCATCGAAGTCGGATCTCGCTAGCAGTCGCATAAACTCGCAAGACTAGTCCGTCCAGAAGAACGGATACCACCGACGATCTGTCCTTATACGAGACGGATACACATTATTCAATCTGCTTTTTATGAACTGTAGACCGAGGAATAATTGCGAAGAAGATACCGCGTACAAGGATATCGTTCCAATTCCAGGAACATTTACATGCATAATAAAACGAGCTACATTTTATAACGTTCAGGAATTCTTGTTTCTTTCTTGTCGATTAAACCTATGACATACAACGCCTGTTTTTCCGCATACGTCACCCATTGAACAGTTTAACACTTGAAATTAGTCATCGCTCTAAACTGACCAGAATTTCTTACTGCTCCAATTCTTAGCTTATCGCGAGCATTTAATATTCGCCATTTATTTTATCTTACTTAACTCCGTATGGAATTCGTTATAGTAAAGGAATAACAAAGAAAAAAAGAAAAAAAAAATGAGGTTTCAGATAAAGTTGGGTAATATTTATTGCTAGATAAAAAATTAAAAGCGAAGAGATAGAAGATAGGAAAGAATGCAGACGTTAAAAAGTTAAACTCACACTTCTCAGCTTTTAATTAGTTTTCCTTTGGAAGCTTGGAAAATTTTGATCCGCGTTATCCTTGCAAACAAGATGCGCGAGCTATCTCCCAGACATTTCCATAATCTTATGAAGAGGGATGAAAAATTACGGGAAGAATTTAGAGAAAGGAAAGATAAAAAAATGATTCGCGCATTTCCGTTTTTAAATCGCATTAGTTCGGCGAGGAATTCTCCTTTGAGCGATAGAAAAGGTAGAAAACTCGGTACACCGAATTACTCGCCGGTATCGTGGCGCAACTTTGTGCGTTCACCTATAGCGTAACCGCAGTTTCTGCTGTCCGGATACAACCATAATTCATACATCGATGAGAAAGCATGACAAACCCCGAAACACGAACTGGTGCACGGTTCGATCCGCTTTAATGATAATTTAGCTGATTTTTATTACTCTCTCTATCATTCCTTGACAAATCTGTTGAGCAACGGGGCAAATGTGTCTCAACAACGAGGGTTCGTGCATGATTAAATCGATTGTATAATATAAACGATGTTTGCCGTTTGGAAATGTGCAAGTATAGAAACCTGGTGGGCCGCCCAGTAGAACCTAATAGGAGAAAGTCAGCGTCTTTCATGCGTGGGTTACACATGACTCGGATACTAAGTCATTCATTCTAACCGAACACCGTGGACACGCTTCGAATCGTCGCCAATAACGAAATGGTACACCAACGATCGTATTTCAGTCGATTCTGTACAGATATTTGTGTCTTATAATGTTCCGATCGATTGCTCGCACGAATAATCATCGAGTAAAATTTCATGCAAATGTGATTGTGCTCGATGCGATCGATAACGGGTAATTAGCTTTAATCGCGTACGCCGCAAAGTTGAAACACAGGAACGTTCTTCACTGTACTTCCTTCCCATCCGAGAAGAAATCATGTTGCTGCTGCATCATTCTGACGGGGCAAGCAAATGGCCCCGATCGGAAGAACAATTGTGTTTCTAAGGACAATTACGAAAGCTATTTTATACTTGTGGTTCGAGACATTCGAGACAAGGCCGATAGTGTCCACTTTCGTTATGGTCCATTTACGCGATTGCAACAAATCGCGGTACGTACAAAACCGGAGCTCCAATATTGAGTTAGTTAAGATAGGGGAAATCTAGCGAAACGTGAGTCATGAGACCATTACGGGAAACTGAGGATTGGTAATTAAATAATATAAATAACTACAAGACCTGCATCGGGCTCAGATTCGACAGAGGTAACCATGGACATGCGGAACGTAATATAGAAAATCCTAAGCTACAGGGATCCGATGTAACGAATATTCTCGAGGAACTCGGATATCTCAGACGTTTCGCGAAGTTCCTAGAATTTCGTAGGTCTAACAGGGAGTCTAGGATCCCTAAGGATCCCAGAAGATTCCGAATTTTTCTAGACGCTCAAAATTTTCCAAGATCCTCGGTTGCCTCAAAATCTCCGACCTCAACGTTCCAAGGACCACGAATTTCTAAGATTCTGTGGGCCTCCGCCGAAACCTCGGCTATCGCAAAACCCCAAGAACCTTCCGAATCATCGAATCTCTCAAAACTCACCGTGAAATTCTCAAAAACCGGTGACCCTTACAATTTTGCGTAACCAACGAGTCCAAAGTTCTAAAGTTCGTATCGGTTTTCACAAGTCTAGGTTTCACAAGTCGAACTTCGCGTGCCAAACTTAAAATTTCAAAAGCAAAATATGATTTCGCAGGCGAAAGAAATTTTTCGCATTTTTTTGCAGCGCTGAAAGCGTGCTTCGAAAGTGAGCAACAGCTTGTTACCACTAATATCTCGACGAACCAATCTCCATAGAGTGAAACCTAAGAGAAATCTCTAAGACTGCATGCAAACATTGCCCAACTGAACATGTACGAGAATTCCAAGTACAAAGATACCTTTTTGCCTGTTCTAGCCTCGCGAATAGGCACTTCGATCTCAACGAATTTAACTCGCAATGAAAGCGACGATATTAAACTATCGCTGGCACGATTTCCGAGCTTTACAGCGCGAGCTGCTTCTCGCTTGCTTCAATTCAGCCGGAAAAACACTCGAAACGAAATCTTCCACGTTACACGCCTTCCTTTGACCGTGTCGCGCTGTGTAATAAACGTTATAAAACCGCAAATGCGGGTCTTCGCATTGTCGCGAACGTTTCTGATGCTCGCGACGAGAATATCCTCTGTTACACGCCGCAATCGTTGAGAAAAAAACTTGGATCGTTGCAAAACATCGTGTGCGTGAGTAGGCACGATTTTGCGTCTCTCGTCACACCTAAATCGGAATTGCGTTGCGATCCCTACCTTGACACTTTTAAACAATGGAAGATTCTCTTCTTTTTTTGCGACGATATTAGCGCTTGACGCTCAATTTCAAGTTTTTTAGCATCTTTAATTGCGCGAAACGGTGAAAGATCGGTATCGCGTAATTTTCTCTCGGTCGTTATTCCTATTACTATAATTTTTCCCTCGATCCTTATTTCTTCTTCGATGTAAATTAATGCATCTCATCGTAGTAAATACTGTCTTAACGATCTCTGAAATTTTTTTTACGATAACAGCTCATATTCTAAGAAACAATAATTTTCTTCAACTTCTGATAACGCAAGATATTTGTGTCAATAAATATTTTGATATTTATATTTATATCAATAAACATCGAGAACAAACACATACTTACGAAGGTGTTAAAAATGAAATGTATATCATAAACGATACCACTTGTACGTTAAACGCGCATAAATTATCTTTACCGACGTATTGTTCAACAAGATTACGATCTTCTCAGCCTCCGACAGTTTAAACCATTAACTTAATGAAACCATCGCCGCAAATGATCTATCTGCAACCGTATATCACAAACCGTCGTACAACTCACTGAATACATATTTTTAAGATTGCTCTTCGTCGATACGAAAAGCGCGCAAAACTCGTGTGCATTCGTATCACGATAGACTTGAACGGGGACATTGCTCTTTTCACCCAGTGGCGGTCGTAACTTGGGGAAGTCGGGGATAAAAAAAAAAAAAAAAAAAAAGAAAAGAAAATCCTTTCATTAAAAAATCAACGTTTGAATGACAGATGAAGAGTTAAGAAGCATGGTAATCACGCTTCGTTGGCTATTATCATGTATCATTACGGTATTGTTCGAAGGAACGGGCACAAGGCTTCCTCTGGCGCGTTTTGCGGCTTGTTCCACCGCGGTGTGCGAGACCGCGCGAACGCTGCTCACGCACGGATCTATGAATCGTGGTTGCAATAGAAACCATGCTGCCAACGACGCTGTCTGCGAATGCACAACGTTGCACTGTGACCGAGTTAATCCGTGGAATTGCGCTTTCGTTCGATCCCGTTGCTACTATACGAGGGAAAATTTCTAACATCAGCGAAACGGTACTTTCTGAAGTAAAAGGATGCGCCAATTCGATTTCTCTTGTATACCTTACCCTCGTTTTGTCGAATCAAAGGTGAGCAATTGTGTTATATAATTGTCAGCATGGATTAATCTTTGTAAAAAATTTTTAACCGTATTGTTATCGTAAAGTGGATTCCGATTGTCAACTACAAAGTTTAATTTCTCTGCCAATCATGGTTATACTGAGATATAACAATTGAAGTCTCTCGTCACGAAAGATAGTGATATCGATTATTAATTTGGTAATCTTATCTTCTAATAAGGACCAAACTGTACTTCTCTCGAATAAAAAGATACGCAAATTCGATTTCTCTTTTATACTTTACCCTCGTTTTAAAATGAAGAGATACGATTTTACGTTACCGTTAACATGGATTAAGTTGTATAAAAATAATTGAGAATATCGTTATCGTAGAATGGAATCACATTATTAACTACAAAGTTTAATTTTTCGTCGCATCATGCTTGCAACAAAATATACCAATTGAAAATTTAGATATCGCTTATTAATTTGGTAATCTTGTCTTCTACAAACAGCGAAACGGTGTTACTTGAACTAAAATAAAAAATATACAAATTTGATTTATCTTTTACATTTTATCCTCTATTATAGTATACAGACTATGAAGCTATTGCTCCACGATAGATTAAAAATTTTACTAACGAAAAATAATGTACAAATACCTTTTGTATCCGTAACAAAAGTCTTTTCAATTTGTAAATCTTTGATGTCGTATTCCCCTTGTTCGTTCTCACTTAAAAATTATTACGAATTACTTATTACCCGTTCAGATGTCTAAAGATAAACGATAAAGCAAAACTACTCGGTCCCTTTCGATATTATTTAAAGTACAGACGTTCCCGACACGTGACGCTAAAACGTTTCCCTATATCGAAGCACGAAAATAAAACTGAAAAAAAAATGTACACAATTCCTGTATCGTATCGAAGAATACGAACGGGTATCTATTTATGAATTATACATGATGAGATCGTGTATGAGTCAGCAATGCCACAACGCATTACGCGTCACCTGTACAAATAAAATAAGATTCAATGTCGCTTATCTTTGTTCCAAATATAATTATTGGTCAATCAAGAAGTACGTTCGAATCGTATAAAAAGAATGGCGAAAAAAAAATCGTGTAAACAAAAAAAACTGTATTCCGCAGTTACGTATTACGTTTTGTATCTATGTGAAATTTTTTAATATATAAAATATATTCTGATATATTAAAATATTTTTCGATACAATCGAACCGTATGCTCGGTGTTTGGCAAACGCGTCGCTATAGTTACGTTACCCCCTTGTCCTAGAAATTCCTTGCTGAACAGAGCGCCTAGATTCCTACGTTGATGTGTCAAATCATGTGTTAGTTCATTATTTTATACGTTCGCTGCTTCGTTCATTTATGGCCGCACGACCGTCCTACAAATTCCACGCTGAACATTGTTCCGAGATTCTTACGTTAGCAGGTCGTGTCGCGAACTAATTTATTACACCAGCGAGCTGAAAAAAAAAACTTACGCCAACTTACTTACGCCAACCGTTGTTACTAATAATCGTAAAAAAGTTAATACGAGCATTGCTTCGGACTTGCACGGATTTTTCAATTTAGTTTTGTAGCAACTTGTATTTAACATTTGCATCGTTAAACTCTTTTATGTTTCGCAGGACTATTACTGTTTTGGAAAGAAAAGAATCATAAATGTGATTTTTTACTTATCCGGTTAATTTTCTTCGATTCGAAATATATGAAAAAAAAAAAAAAAAAAAAAAAAAAATTAAAATTAAAAAAAAAAAAAAATTTAATTTTTTACTTATCCGGTTAATTTTCTTCGATTCGAAATATATGAAAAAAAAAAAAAAAAAAATTAAAATTAAAAAAAAAAAAAAATTTAATTTTTTACTTATCCGGTTAATTTTCTTCGATTCGAAATATATGAAAAAAAAAAAAAAAAAAATTAAAATTAAAAAAAAAAAAAAATTTAATTTTTTACTTATCCGGTTAATTTTCTTCGATTCGAAATATATGAAAAAAAAAAAAAAAAAAATTAAAATTAAAAAAAAAAAAAAATTTAATTTTTTACTTATCCGGTTAATTTTCTTCGATTCGAAATATATGAAAAAAAAAAAAAAAAAAATTAAAATTAAAAAAAAAAAAAAATTTAATTTTTTACTTATCCGGTTAATTTTCTTCGATTCGAAAAAAAAAAAAAAAAAAAAAAAAAAAAAAGGAATTAGTATTGACGAAAGTACAAAATTTAATTTAAAACTTAACCTCCGAAGAATGTTACACGGGTCGCCATAATGGTTCCAGTAGAGTGCAAAGGGTTCGTTAAAATATTTACTTTCTTCTGGATTGACTGCTTTAATAATACAAGGATAGAATAAATAAATAAGAAGAGTATTCTACAAACTGTTATAAATTATTTGTACCTATGTTATTGACGATCCATCCTTTTCTTTTTCTCTTTATTAAAAATCAGATCGAAAGAGAAACTTCTCGTGTGTTTATCGAACGTTCTAATAATACCTGTTATGAATCAAGAAACATTATCTTAAAAGCAAAATCACGGTTTTTTTTAAAAAAAACGACTTATGAAACGGAATTTCGTAAAAATTCATTTTAATCGTATCGAACACAGTACTTATCTAGCGATAATCGATCTCGAAACAGATACCGATAGAACGAAGAAAGAACGTTGGACTTTCAAACCCGGCGCTAACTTTCTAAAATATTATCTCGGCGCTTATTTCTTAATTGCTCGGGAAACGTTGCGCGCTGAAATATAGTAAAATCGATCTCGCGTAATAATTCACCGTTTTCGTTTCTTCGTCGGAGCGGACCACCGTGCCACGTGCACGAACATAAAAACGTTCTGGCCGGTGACAGGTGCGCCGGGAAACTTGTTTTTTAAGCAGCCTCCATAGAATTTAGAATGAAGCGCGACTGCGTTTGCCATGCTTTTATTCAACCGACAGGCGTCCTTTAACTAGTCACTTTTTTTACTCGAATACATTTCCATCGAAAAATTGAATAAATTCGACGGGAAAATTTCATTTCCCAACCCGAACATCTCACCGGACAACGAAAATGTGTCGCCTATCTGTAACTCCAGCAGTCGTAACTTTCGCAATGTACTTACGTACAGTAGAATCCTGTACAACACGGTTGATAGGTTACGCGTTCTATGAAACTGCGTTAGAATTTTCCTTGTATAACAAGAATGATATGAGTAACACGTTTCAGATGACTGTTGCTAGATTCAATCTTGTTTTCCGTGTTTTGTCTATTAACTCTTTGCGGCACAGGATTTCGGATCATAAAATAGACCTATGTTGCGTAGAAATTTGATTGCGTTTTAAATGAAACAAAATTGGTATATTTTTACTAATAAAGGAATCGCGTAATATAAAATATAATAATAAAATATAAAATAATATAAAATAAATATAAAATATAATAATAATATAATAATATAAAAACATAAAGAAATAATAATTTAATTGAATTTATTGTTATAAGATTGGACTCAAATAATCCCACCGTGCCACACGGGTTCACGAATGATACATATTAAAGCGCATCCTTTTCCCTAAGTCGAAGACTAAAATTGTCCCACCATGCATTGCGGTGCATCAAAAAGCTGGGACACTTTTAATCCCAGCGTGCCCCAAAGAGTTAAAATAACAAAATGTATCTGTGAAAAGAAATTCTAGTATTTTATCGCATATGTAGCGCTTTGGAAGAATTCCCAATGTTAAGCTGGAAGACTTAAACTTTGGAAGAGTTCCCAAACCGGAGTTTACTCTATTATTTTTTCGATAACCACATCGAATATTCCCATCGATAAGTGCTATCGTCGACGAAACAACCTGTCGCTGAAAGTACCATAAATCAAACGCAAGAAACAGGTGATGTTAATACATTCGATGCATGCAATTAGAATAATTACCCAGTCGACAATTTTGACACAAAACGCAGCACACGGCCGTGTCTAACGTTTCTCGCCTCATATCCCTTAATTACGAAGTCAACAACTCGAGATCGGTACTCACGGTGCTTCATACTCGCTGATTTTGCCTCGTCGACTTCAATTCCGTGTTGTCTATCAAATTATATTCACAGCGTAATGTACACGCGGTCTGTAAGGCGTGAAGTCACGTGTAGCGGAACTTCGGTGTACACACGGACTCCTTGCTAATTCTGAGGAGGAAAACACGCGCGTCACAAAGGCATTTCGATGTAGAAAAACCAATGATTCACGCAGTCGTCGATCACTGCGAACAAACACAACCTGGACGATTTCGGTCTACCGATCGAGTAATCGGACCTCGACGCGGTAAACTTAATCTTTACGATCGAATTGATCTCGCGTCGCGATACTTGTTCTCGAGATCGTCGATTCGCGTCGATTTGTGTACACAGCCAGGTCTCAGTTACTCTTTCTGCCACCTATTGGGCGCCCCTTTCGAATTCTCTCTAGCACACGGGGCAGCGGAGAAGAAAAAGGTGTTCACTGAGTTCGGTTAGGTCAAGTATTTTCCCGACGTAGTCTCGAGAAGCACTTGTTGATTCCGGACGAGCATAGTTCTGACCAGAACGCTGAGAACCACACCTTACGAGAGACTGTAGTGGATATACGGTTCGAGTTGAAAGGCCCTCGCCCGTGAGACCACATCAGGTCCGTAGCTAGCCAATGGTGCCCGTGGTACGCGATCGATCAGCGCTTTCCGATCCTTGTTTAGAGTATAATCGACTTGCGCGCGAGATCGATTGTGAAGGAACTTTGGAATTTATCGAATTATCAGATATGGTGAATAATGGAGAATGTAGAGCGAGGAATGGAGATTAAAATTTAGAGGAGTATTGTTATTACTTGGAGTTACTTGCAGTTATATTGTTATTAATTGGAGTATTTTATATTTGAGGAGAATGTAGAGCGAGGAATGAAGATTAAAATTTAGAGGAGTGTTGTTATTACTTGGAGTTACTTGGAGTTATGTTGTTATTAATTGGAGTATTTTATATTTGAGGAGAATGTAGAGCGAGGAATGGAGATTAAAATTTAGAGGAGTATTGTTATTACTTGGAGTTACTTGCAGTTATATTGTTATTAATTGGAGTATTTTATATTATAGGAGAATGTAGAGCGAGGAATGGAGATTAAAATTTAGAGGAGTGTTGTTATTACTTGGAGTTATTTGCAGTTATATTGTTATTAATTGGAGTATTTTATATTATAGGAGAATGTAGAGCGAGAAATGGAGATTAAAATTTAGAGGAGTATTGTTATTACTTGGAGTTACTTAGAGTTATGTTGTTATTAATTGGAGTATTTTATATTATAGGAGAATGTAGAGCGAGGAATGGAAATTAAAATTTAGAGGAGTATTGTTATTACTTGGAGTTACTTGGAGTTATGTTGTTATTAATTGGAGTATTTTATATTTGAGGAGAATGTAGAGCGAGGAATGAAGATTAAAATTTAGAAGAGTGTTGTTATTACTTGGAGTTATGTTGTTATTAATTGGAGTATTTTATATTTGAGGAGAATGTAGAGCGAGGAATGGAGATTAAAATTTAGAGGAGTATTGTTATTACTTGGAGTTACTTAGAGTTATGTTGTTATTAATTGGAGTATTTTATATTATAGGAGAATGTAGAGCGAGGNTTATATTGTTATTAATTAGAGTATTTTATATTATAGGAGAATGTAGAGCGAGGAATGGAAATTAAAATTTAGAAGAGTATTGTTATTACTTGGAGTTACTTGGAGTTATATTGTTATTAATTGGAGTATTGTATATCAGAGGAAAATGTAGAGCGAGGAATGGAGATTAAAATTTAGAGGAGTATTGTTATTACTTGGAGTTACTTGGAGTTATATTGTTATTAATTGGAGTATTGCATATTACAGGAGAATGTAGAGCGAGGAATGGAGATTAAAATTTAGAAGAGTATTAATAATATTAAATGGTGTTTGTAGTAAATTTAGTTCTTAGTAAGTAAAGTATGGTATTTAAAATAAATCTACCTTTTATTAATCGTTTTATTAATTAATATAAATTTGTTACAAGGTTACCACGAATTCTTCTATCGTTCATTAGGTATGTACAGTTCCCCTCCTTACAATCTGGTTCAGACATCTTTCTTGCCTTACGTTTGCAGACGCTTTTCTCGGTTCGCGGGAATAATCGTCGATTGTCGAATTCTCGACTCGGAATGAAAATGTTAAGAACGATCGGGAACGTCAAGAAGAATGTTTAATACGAGGCCACACCTAGACTCCAATCTTACATAGTTGCATTAATGCTGGACAACAGTTTCAGCTTTTACTCTAGGAATCGGGGATAGCGGAGGAACGGCGCGACATACCAAAACGGCATGCCAGGATTCAAGGTGAAACTTAAGAAGAAACTATCAAATATCAAGGTGAAGTGCACGAGGGCAAACATCCTATGACTTACGGATTACCGTGCACGATTTCAGCTATTGTAATTCGTTGCTACGGACAGGTCCTGAATGTAGCTACGTTGAGTTAAAAACTTAATTAATCTGCAGTTGATCGCACAAGTATTGTTGGTTCTTTCAAATATGTACAAGGTTTTTTATTTGCAAACCTATAATTCCACACTAAATTGGATTAATACATAAGGTGATCGGATACTTGTGTTGAGCAACCGTATTCTACATTCTACTCGTTTGTAAAGTTGAAATATTCTTGTTGTAGAATCAACTCGGATTATTCACCAACAAATTTAATCTTACATCGATAAATCTATTCCTAAGTTCAATCTAATTATCCTATAATAATATATACGCTGGATAAAAATTAATATATCGCTTATCAACTTGTTAAATTTTATTTAAAGATGCGAATATATCCAACGACAATGGAACGCTACAGGTCGCCGATGCTCGAAGGGAGTATGTCGAAGAAATAAATTTTTTAAAAGACCCGTTATGCCCGGCAGTAAATAATTAGTAAGCACCCAGCGTACTCGCTTAAGAAGTCATTCAGACGCAGTCGTCTCGAGCCGTCCCTGAGCCATCGTAAAGAGAGAGGGACTAACTACTCGCCTCAAAAACGGGGGTACGGCGTATCGTACGTTCACCGTACAGTGTTCACCTCAGTTTTATCAACGTGTATTTTTCTCGTTCTCTCTCTTTCCATCGTTCCAGTGATGCCTGATGCTCGCTTACGCGCACGCTGCATACCTTTCCATCCCTCACCCGATAACCGCGTCGACCTCGAAAAATTTCTGCCGTACCATGCGAATTGACACGAGCTGACCTCCTAGAATGACCCGGTGAGAATATTTACGAAAAATCGATTTTGCTAAACTTTCCATTTCTTTCGATTTATTTACACGTATATTTAATATAAACAATGTAACGTTTTCTTTTTCTATTTCGTACGTAGTTTAATCATGAAAGCGCAATATCAAAATGCATAATTGTCTATGAACACGTACTCGGTGAAAGAACATGGTTTACATTTACCGGTATTCCAGAGTGTAAATCGTGAAACCGGTTTTAAAGACGAGCGTGTCCCGAAAAATTTAGAGGACGAAAGAGTGTACGTCGTCTTCGATAACGGGTCGGCTTAAGTGGTAAGTTTAATTGTATGAACACTTAGAATCCCTCGAATATTTGAGAACTGGAAACAGTGGAGATGCGCGAATGAGATAAATTTTGTCGAATATGTACCGTCGGTATTTTAGTAATTGTAGGAATAGTCGTTAGATGGAACTTGCATATGCCGCGGGAGAGTTGGTTGATTTAAATTGCCGTTGTTTAGAAGTTAAATTGGATTAAATTTTGTATGAATGTATTTTGCAGATATTTATCATTCAGTAATTTTATTGTATTTTATGATACAATATGATTATGATATTGTCTGTTTCAAACAAGACACAGAAACGAAATTCTAATATTCGTTTTACCCGCAGACGTGCTAGAAAATAATTTATAATTAGCAATTGAATATGCGTAATTAATCTACCTGAATTTTTTCCTGTTTACTTATATCAATACTCTGCTTTTAATTTGACATTGTAACTTTGTTATCTTTTATCAACTTTTCCCTTAGTACATTAACTCGTACGAGAATAGAAAGGCCAGTGTTTATTACACTTTTAAAAAAAAAAAAAAAAAAAAAAAAATTTTTTTTCGCGTAAAAAAAAAATAAACTTAAAAAAATATAAA
>SMSQ01000994.1:27732-54318 GCA_019453375.1 Ctenoplectra terminalis
AAAAAAAAAAAAAAAAAAAAAGAATTCTTTGACGAGCACAAAAAGAGTGACGTTATAGGCTTTCAAAGTATGGCCATGTACCCTTTTAACACCCTTAGTGACGTAAAGAATCAATGTACATGATAAAAGGGAATTTTACACATACGCGTCAAAATTCGATGTGGTACTTTTTAACTTTTTTATAAGAATATTACCTAACATTGTTAATCATTTTTAATACCTAATATTTTATATTTCATGCTGCTCCGTATATTACATTTGTTCTGTAAAAAATACAAAAAATCGTATCGAAAACAAAATATATCCAACTAAAATAATATTCTCTCTCTTATTAAAATTTCATAATGTATTTAAGACCAATAACACGTTTAAGCGTATTAACATTCAGACTCGCGTTCATTACGATTATCTTATACAACAGGTGCATTCAGATGAACCTTTTTCCTCAACGGAAAGAACACGTTTTTCTCAAGGAAGACTCCATCGATTACACCATCTTCATTAACATCTTCCTACATAACGAGCATACAAATGCCACGCGTACCATTTAAATGTCATGGCAATAGGAGCAATGTTAATCATTATTTACATTCATCGCCGTATCAATTCCTTTCAAAGATCAAGTTTACGGTTATAGTTTTCAAAAACTACCTCTTACATTCCTCCCCTACTTGTAAATGATCCATCGAGTTAACATCAGTCGCACACAACTATTCCTAAGAATTAAAAAAAAAAAAAGAAAAGAAAAGGAACTGAAACTTAATCAAAACTTTGTTCCTCCAGGTACCGAACAATCTGCCTCAACTTCCCGCTGCAAGAATTTTTCCACTCTTCGGCGAAAAAATCTGCGCGAGCGCGAGCCTCGCCGAACACGCATGTGTACACCGTGTTCCGTGAACAAGTTCCGTTTTGAGACTCGTCTCGTGCGGACGCGCCATCCGATCCAACCGCGAAACTCAACCAGAAGCGTTCAGCGAATTTCAAGGGCCAACGCGAATGAAACAACCAGACACCGCGTCTCGTTTCATTATACCGTTCCCGACGCCGTTTCACGCGACTTCCGCGCTTCCCTGTTACCAATCGCACACATTAACGCGGCTAAACGCTCCGGACCGGGTGACATGTCGCTGTTCGCCTGTTGCATACGTCGGGTGAGTTTTGTCATTTCCGCTCGCGGATGATCACACGACACGACACGTCGAGCGCGTTACATGAAACCGCACTTAACCGGGAAAATCGGATTGCGTCAGCGGTATACGCAATTCCATCGCAAATGTTGTTTCACTAGTGTTCTGGTTTACTGTGTTCATCTCTTCCAATTCGTTATCTATAGAGAAGTGCTACATGGTACTATTTTTTTTTTTTTTTTTTAGCGTAGATAACGATAGGTTTAGATGGATCAACGGGATCGTTAACTACGCGATCTAGATTTGGATATTTTTTAAAGAATGTATAGAAGTATCTCTGGAAAGTTGTGGTTTGTAGGAATGACCAACATCGAGCTTTAAAATTATATAAAATTTCTGCGAACAAAGTATGCGAGTGAGATATTATTTACCGATACTAACGATGCGATAGAAAAATAAGTACTTTAATGGAGAAGTTTGTGCAAAATGGTACAGGAATGAATATTAAAATTATGTTAAGATATTTCTTTCTTTGCTATGATCTTGTTCAATGTATTAATTAATATTTTTTTAGATGTTTGTACATGAGAGTAAATATAATATGGTAACCGGACTCGATAATGTTAATCGTAATAAAGTGTACGAATGATTGGAAGCTTCTATAGATACACCGCGCAGATATAGCGAAGCTACCCTTATCGTGTCTCGATAATTCCTGCATCGATTACATCAGTGGAATTAGTTTGAATCGGACCGTATGTCTTCGTTTGTAAATACACAACGACGCGCGTATTTTTAGAAAGATTGTAGTTTGTTCAACTTAAAACCAACGCGGGAAACCTAATCCTAATAAATAATTCATTCTTGTGTATTTTCAAACAAAATATTTCCCCAACGCTTGCAACTGTTATAAATAACTGTTTAGAACATCTTTACGGGAAACGTAATTGCTATCTAAATACTGTTAAAAAAAAAATCCATAACGAAAGATATCCTATCAGACACGAATTAAACTGAAAGATAAAACAAGCGTTTTGTTAAAATTTAACGAAGTCAGCAATCGACAAGAGTTTGAACAACTACGGGAACAAGAAGAAATGGCTTGTTTACCGGAAAATTAAAAAAAAAAAAAAAAAATCGGTGCCGTGTCGATTTTTCCACGGCCGCGGGCTAGCCTTAATTCTTGCTCACCCCTGTCGCTCAGGTGGCAGAATCGGTAAACAGAAAAATGAAGTTAACTTCGCGTTGCGGGGCTGTCGGGAGCCGGGAACGTGTTCAGCGTAACTCGCTAGGGTGAATGGATACATTTTCCGCTACTTAACGGATTTCATGCTCAAGTATCAAAGAGATCGCGTCCTTGCTCTAATCAGCGCGCGTATTAATAGAACGCGACTTTGGTTTTGAAAATTTTCTTAGAATCGTTGGGTCTCTGTTATCCCGTGTACCTTGCGACTCGCCAGAAGAAAGTTATTTGAAATAAACCAAATAAAAAAAAAATAAAAAAAAATAAAAAAGAAAAGAATCGTGACATTATATGGATTACGAGGGAAAAGTTAAGAACGAAACGATTCTGATCGAAAGGTTCGATCGCTCGTTTGCGGCTCGACCAAGGTACAAAGGATTAATTTTAGGCGATCTAGTATTTTTTTAAAGCGATCGCGTTCTCTTAGTTTCACCCGTGATCCCTTGACTCGAACGATAAATTGATAAGCAAAAATCTTTGTAGCATAGATGCTTTTGAAATGATTTAATTTTTTGATTTCGTACACTTTCATAGAATCAACGACACATGGAGGACGCTCGTCAACAGGCGTTGCTGAAGGAACCACCGGAGATATCATGGGAGAACACGCTCGGAGCGCCGGATGGCGTACCCTTTGACGATGATACAAAGGAACTCCTTAGAAAATGCATCGACGTTTCGACACCGACGCCTACGACGCTGCCACAAATCATCAAACGAAGCGAGGCCTTTCCTATCAATTTTCCAATTAACACTGTAAGATGTTCCACGCTGAAAGACAGAGGAATCAGCACCGATATTCTCGAGGTTGGACCATTGAAACCTCTTAAAAACTTCCTGTTCGTTAAACGTAGAAAAATAATAATCATATATATAATGTTTTGTAATATCGTAAAAAACTGTACTATGAAAATCTTATCGTTGTTAAATTCAAGTTCTTAAAGCTTAAATTTAATTGCAGATGAACGCAAACTCGGTGTATCCTTTGATACACGAAGCGATGTTACCACTGCTCGCACAATGGTTGAAACACAAACGATTATATGGCAGTGCTATAGAGAGATCTATGTACAAAGACATGGGACTGATGCAATTCATTCATCGTTTGCTGGAAAAGCGGGCCGTGCATTTTTTCGGATCCGATGATCGATGGAAATTGATCGATGGTAAGACAGGCGTGGATGGATGGGATAATGTTGGCACAGATAACGAGAAAGAACCCTTGGTTAGTATATTATTGATGTTAAACCTATTTGTACCCGTTCTGTATGTTTCAAGTTTTAAAGAATATTTAAGTAAGAAATGTATCTTTCGCTTTCATCAAATTGAAAAGTAATTATTATTTTAAGGAACTGTATTTGCCATATTTCTTACTTACCAGTTTTAAAAAAGTAGAACGATTTGAACGGTTCCGCGCAATGCAGGGAACAATGAACGTGATTTTTTTAATAACAGGTATTGACGAAATGTTTGTCGTACGACGAAATCAAATTGTCTGCGATGTTGGCGATGTCTTCCCACACCGAATTCATAAACGATGGCTCGCGAGAGAACAGAGGCGTCGTGAGTACCGATCCAGACTCCGTACAGCCGAGAGGAGTCATTATAGGTGTCGTGGGAACAAGGTTTTCTATGTTTATTTAACGTTAATCGTTAACAAAGTTATTTTAAATACATAAAAATACGGATTTTTACAAAAACTCGGGTTTTTTCACCTTATCTACGTGCTGCTCACAGATTCGAACGACCACGCGTTATGGAATACCAAGACATCCTTATCACTCCTTTGCAAAACACCGTAGAGAGTGGGTGAGTTGTGCAATTGGTCGTACGGAATGTATATACACGTACATATTTTATTATTTTTCTTAGATTTAATGTGTTTTCTATATTTATTTCAAAATTAATCTCTCTCTTCTTAAATTAATATAGTAATATAATTTTTGTTTTTTTTTGTTTTCATTGTTCAGTCATTTTTTCAAGCTATTATAAAAAATATATAGTTAGTACAGCATTAGAATTTCGAAGAAATGGAGCTCGATGATAGATAAAGCTTCGTTAAGAAAAAAAAGTATTTTTATTTCGACCTAAAAAAAAACCTTACTGTATATTTTAAACGAAAACTGTATATAACGTATTGAATAAAAAGAATTCTGCATACATTAATATTTATACGATAGATACGGTCCGCCCTCGAGTGGAAGCTCGGAAGAGACACGTGGGCTGCGAATTTTGTGGGCACAATTTTACGGCGAAAAATACCTTCCACTGTACGAAGAAACATTGAAACGGGTTAAATCGAAGGACAACAAAAGATATCTTTCGTTGACCAGTCAAACTGTCTTCGACATTGAGAATTACATGAAAAGGACACTGCTCACTGTAGAAATTATGCTTCTCGAAGCAAACACACGGGCGGAAAAACAAAATACGACAGCTTTTATACACGTCGTTGGCTTTGGTCTCGGTTAGTAAATGGAATTTCTTCCTACGATTTTAAGCTTAGATACACAAAATTGTTTCAACTTGCAAAGTGTTCGTAATTGAATATTGTAACGATTTGGAAAACATTATAGACTGTTACATAAAAATATATTTCCAGGTGTGTGGAGAATAATTCAAGACCAAGAAATGTACTTCCTTAAAACGTTCGAGATCGCCCTCAGAAAAATGAACAAGAAACTGAGATACGTTTCCGACATAATGTTCGCCTACTTTCATCAGCAAAAATGTGGCGACGCCGGAAACGGCGATTACCTCGGAGGTTTGCTAACGATTACAACGTGTCTTTTCAGTGGAGACAATTATTACAGACAATGCATCATTTTCCAGATATAAGAATTCACTTCGCTCTCAGAGAACCTCACAGCAGATTGTTCAGAGCCTCGGACGCGAACAAGCTTCTCGTGGTGACGTACGCGTGGGACGGAAACGCGTTGCCAGGTTGTCGAATAACTTACAATTATTAAAATCACGCTTTTATAATAACAGCATTGTAACTTTCAATCCAACTAAAGCGATTGTTAAATTTAATTGTTAAAATTAATCGTTTGCGCCGTAGGAAACGAATTCTGGAGCGGATATTTATCCTCCAGCGGAGATCCTGCTGCAGCGTGCAGCAGCCAAATCGCGGAATTGCACACCTCCAGAATAAATCCTCGAGCATGTGGTGCCAGCTTGCACGTTGCATCTGCCCAGCACGGTATTTTGCACATATCGGATTACGCGAAGCTTCACCTTGCTTAGGTGAATTATTTTTCTATATCGAGTTCAAGATACAGTATTCCGCGCTTAATTATCCATTGTTGATGCAGAGATATCCTCGTATCATTTTGATATCTGATATCTTAGCTATCAACGAATTGTCAAAATAAGAAAAACAAAATTTTTGTATTTTTTACTTTACGATTATGGAGTTGTTTTAATTAAACTACTGAGGTTTCTCCCAACCTTCCGTATTTAAATGTAAATTACACGGGTAGTTAATTTAAACGAGGATTACTGTAATTACTAATTACTATGATCAATAAACGGAAAGGAGAATAATAAAAATTTTCAATTTTTGAATCCAGGAAAGGGCTGGCCCAATGGGCACCGGTCAGCGAAGACCATCTCGATCTCCTCGCAGTCAGAGGAGTCGTAGCGCGGATGTAGATTGTCTGAAGAAGTACACTGAAAGACGAGTAGAAGAGAGAAGGCACACAGAGATACCAGACACGAGCAAGATCGATCCATCTAGGTGGATACCACTGCCGAAAAATATTACACGAATACAGCCTGCGTTGAAGAAGTCGTCACAACCGTCGAGGGACGAAGAGAAACGACGTTCGGTGTCGAGCGAAACCGAGGAAATCGTGACGGATAGTAGCGGTAAAACGAATGTTGGCACGCCGAAGAAATTGTCTCCTACGAAGGAGGAAGAAACGACGAAGGGGCCCGAAGAAGAGAAAAACGATACAGCCTCGCCAGCAACGTACAGACAGACGGCCGGCAGGAGTCATAGCACGGACGTCAGCCACATAAAGAAAGAAAAACTGATCGAGGAACGAAGGCATACGGAATGCAGCGACCCCAGAACGATCGCGACGAGGTTGACAGAGCACATTTTCCTAGTCAAAAAGAAACCGATGCCGTGAACCAATCGATTAAGATCGCGTAAACTCGTGATAAGTACTGAGACGTTGCACTAACTGTAATAATCGATCACTAGAGGTACACGTTAACTATGTTGTCATGCAAATTATATGTACATAGAATAATAATCATTCAATGTCGGTCGTTGTGTGGATAGAAATGTATATGGCACGATAACAAAAAAAAAAAAAAAATGCAGCTCTCGTTTATTCGGTAAATATAACGCATACGTATAATATGTAAAAGCAATAACAAAAAAAAAAGCAAAACCGTTGTTGATTAACTGACCGTTTCTGGCGCTTAAACAAATGTATCGAATCTCGACACTGGATTTCTGATACCAAATACCTTTAGGTGGCTACCGCAAATTAACACCTCAAGGTTCCGCTACGATGCGTCTCCATTCGCCAGGATCAGCAACAGCTGCGAAATCACGAAAAACGCCGCGACCAGATGGATGATGCTCGTCAAGAATCCGTCCCCGTGTCCGATACCGCGAATGAACCCGGAAAGAAAGTCTTCCGCGGCGGAAGAGGCTCACGAGACCGACGACTCGCAGCTGAAACGCGTTAAAAAGGAATCCCCAAAGTGGGAACCGCTGCGAAAATTCGCGCCAATGTCGCCGAAGACAGGAACGGAAACCAGCCAAAAACAAGGTAAGCAAATGCACAATTTGTGCGAGACAAAATAACGTAAAACAATCCACTCGTTCATTCTTTCCTTATTTATTGTTCGATAATGATGTTCCAAACATAGAAAGTTGTACGTGGACAATTGCAGATGAATCGAATCAAAATTCACCACCGACGAAGCGTTCCCCCGACGCCAACGAGCAATCGAAAAGGCTTACCCAACGTATGCGAGACTTGTACGACTTCAAAACGGAAAACGAATGGCCGAAGAGGGCAATGCATGCTCGACATGGAAACGCTTGGATCAGTAAAAGCAGCAGCGAGGAGGAAAGGACCAATCAACCGCTCCGTAGGAACAGTCAAGACTTGGAGTTTAACGACAGAGTAAACGTGATCAAGGTAACCATCGACAGCGTAAAATATTTTAACTTGTGTACCTGTTTCGTTCAACTTCTCAAAACGTTTCGTTAAACATTTCTCAGCTGAAGGACACGAAGGTGCAGTCGGACCATCAGGAACCTAAACGAACACCAAAGAAAGAGGAGCACCCGGGTGGTAGCGACGTTTTCAACAGCGAGTACGAGGAACGTTTAAGAAAGTTCAACGAGAGGCTCCGATACAGCGAAGATCTCGGATTGGCCAAGCCGAAGATCAAGGAAAGACGAACCTACTCCGATGATTACGACGAGAAAGCTCGCCGAGCTTCCACGAGATCGACTCGCACGGAAGGTTCGGTTCGATCAACGCGCACGGAAGGTTCCGTTCGATCGACGCGATCGGCACGCGCGCAAACCTCGCAAGAAGGTCGTTTCCAAGCCGAGAAGAAGAGGCCCTCGGATGCCAGCAGCAAGTCTAGGGGAAGCTACGCCGAGGTAACCCCTGTAACTCCGGTGAAAAGAGATTCTCGCACGAGCGACGTCAGCTACGCGAGTATCGACAAGCACGCTCCGAAACAGGCGAGCATGGATTGCAAGAGCACCAGACAAATGGTGGAACTTCCGCCGCGAAGAGCTTTCAGTCAAACGGAAGAGAGGCCGTCGACGCCTGTTCCGCCGGTGGAATGGAACGACGATCGTTACGCAGCTGCTCGTCTCAAACAGATTTCTGAACGCCAGAAGAGGGACAGTACGAGATACAAAGTGTACCTGACGTAAATGAGCGAACGTATTTTCGGTTCGCGAATAAGTGTTCGCGCGGACTTGGTTCGATGTAACGGGAACGTTCTTAAGAGTCCGCTTTTAAGTGAATTTTCTTCGACAGAACTGATTTAACAGGAAGAACATATAGAATTGGGAAAATTGTCGAAGGTAAGCGTTTATACGAATACGTGCGTTTGATAGATTTACGTTCGATGATTTATTTGTCAGCCCGTGATCGTTAATAAGACAGTTATTCCAATTAGGTGTTACACGTAGTAGTTGAAAGTTCATGAGCACCCCAAAAAGCTCCCCTTTTGCCACTGTTCGGTGTCAAATTTTTGAATATGTGTGTCGTATACCGGAGATGATATTTTATATATTGGGGATTCTTGTGCGATTTGTAACGACGTTGTTGAACCGTACGCTATTATTCAATTACTATTATAAAATGTAACATACCGATGTGTTTTACGAGGTTTGATCAAATGATTATGAATGTTGCGCAATACGATGTCGAAGAAGACGTCGTGTCACGCCATGTACGGTCACAGCTGAACGTAAATTATGAAAGATAAGTATACCTAATGCTGTACAAACTATGTAATACGATTTAACTAATAAAATATTCTTTGAGAAAGATGACAGTTCAATTGCAGATAAACATCCACGATCGTTCGAGCCTCGCACTGACGGAATAATAATTCGTTCTAGACTAGATTGCACTTGTTAAAAATTGAACTTACGAACCTTTATCGATAACGTCATCTTGATAAAAACCAATAACCAATCTTGTTATCTATGCATACATCGCGAGCAACACTCGTAAATGAAACCGAAAACAAATAAATAAATCGCATCTAATTCCTTACAATCGTATAAGATCCATTTGGCTTCTCAAAATCAATATTGTCTCTTAAAATTACAACCTACTTTCAATCAAATCGATCGATTATTCTTACAAACACTTTCGATCGATCCAAACTGATCATACTCAAAAAGTCCACGCAATTATTCTTCTTATTTGCGTTCGATGTTCCGAAAATCGTTACGAAACCCTGAATTCGAGTCTTTGACGAACGCCACCTTCACTCTCTTCCTTATGGGCACACCGTGCACCGGAGATACGAGAGCTTTACAGTCTCTGCTCTGCCCAGACGACTGTTCCTCCTCTTCTTTTTCGATCTTCAGCCTCTTTTGGCCGAAATTTGACACACTTCCGGTAACAGTGGACGCGTTACTCGTTATCGACGCACTTGACGAGCAATTTGTTAAGATATTCGAACTGGTTACGACCTGAACGTTGATCTGAGGCGACTTCGGAAAGGTCGAAGGCCGCGGACCGGTCGGTGGACGGGTCAAACTTCCGTTGTTCATCGCATTCGGCGGAAGTGGAGCTTGCACAGCAGCCACCGATGGTGTAACGCTCCTCTTGCTGACTGAATTTGATATACTGTGACCAGTAGGTGCGATCATTAATAAATTGTTTCCATTCTTGTCGCACACCATGTGAGAAATCGAGTGCTGCAGCTGTTTCTGTCCAGCGAAGCTCGATCTATAAGTGTGGTTTTCGTTCATCTGTTTTTCTTGTTTCAAGTACGGTACTACGGACTTCGCGTGATAAGTCGTTGAATTTTGAGCATTGAAATTGGGTTCGCATTTGATTCGAACTTCGTGCTGCGTCGCTTCGTTGCGTTCTTGAGCCTTCTGCCATTCCAGAACGTTGCTCAACAGTCGTATATACCTAGAAAATTTAGAACTTTACAAAAAGAAATGATTCATTCTTTTAAATAAAATTTGTAAAGTTGGAGAAAGCAAAAATTACCGAATCGCCATCCGCAAGATCTCATTTTTGGACAGTTTCTTATCCGGTGGATGAGTAGGTACCAATTTTCGTAGCTCAGCAAACGCACCGCTAACATTCTGTTGTCTCCAGCGTTCGCGACTGTTCGTGAACAACTTTCGAACTCCTAGAGTTCCTACCCGAGGTATCGGCGAGCCAAGGTGGCCACTGCCGGAAGACGAAATGCCGTCTAGCTATGAAATTATTGGGAATTTTTAAAATCGTCGGAATAAAATGTTTCGATCGTACATTACTTTTATTTTAAAGTCATTCTTAAAAAGAGGTCATCGTCTTATTAACACTAGAACTTCCGGCGATTAAAGTAGAATTATTTGTACCAAAGAAATCAAAATGATAGGTACGAAAAATACTCACAACAAGGATAACAATTCTTTGTACATATTTTTTACAAAAGGTACGGAAAATTCTCAAAAATTAATTATTCGTAAATTTCTAAAATTTCCGTATGAAATTATGAACCAGTCATTTTGACTGGTTCGGTAGCTCTAGCGTTAAGATCGATCGGTTCCGTTTTACTCACGGAATTGGTGCGGTCTCTCCGTTTCTTTCCTTGATCCTCTTCCTCGTCCGTGTCGTGAGAATAAAATTCATCCGAGAGCGTCGCTTCTTCTTCCGTGTCCCTCGACGTGCCCGGAGAATCACCGACATCCTCGGCGAGTTCTCCTTCGCCCGACAAAAGTGACTCCGCTGGAGAACCGTTCTCGGTGTCTACCGTTCCTCCGACGCAGCCGTTATATGTCAGCATCGACTGCAATTTATTAATTAATCGTCCCGTTTTCACTCGAATCATTGGCCACGATTTTTGGTTCCACTCTTTCGAACAATCATACGATGACTTTGTTTAATATTTACGTTAATTTATATATGCTTCCCAGCCGCTTGGCAGGATCAGACGATGGATGACAAAAGACGCGGGAAATCTGGTTGAATTATCGCGAACGAAATTAGCCTACATAGGCGCCAACAGGATGCTCCTATCGCAACCTCCCTGCACGTTTTCGTCCCTGACATTCAATAGATATGCACGCACATGGACTAGTTTATTCTATTTTATGAGTCGATGTTCACAGATTTTAATTAATTTATGTGAAAAAAAAAAAAAAAAATTGTCCAGACTTTCAGGATGTTTATGAAATTTATGTAAATTTGGAAACCTTCTGACATGAAAAACAAAAGTACTTTCTCTTCGTAAAAAGCGACTGCGGCGAAAAAAAGATTTTAATTGTAAAATAATCGTTAGAATCCTTGTGAAATTATAAAAACTGGCACGTGAATTTTTAAACCCAAAAAAAAACGTCAGGCGATAAAAGCCTTTTGCCGTGTCAACAATCGAAACCAATTAGCACGAGATACTGGTTATTTACATCACAATAGAACCTTACCATGTTGAAAGAAAAATTTCGTTCACTTTCACCTTAACACCGAATTTCGCAGTTTGTGAAACACTATAATAGAACAGTCACTTTTTAAAACGGTTTATAACAGTCCGAAGACAGTTTCGTCGACGGATTTCCCGAGGTTACGATTGTAGCTGATGTTAAACCGACTGACGAGTCCAGACGGGGCGATTTAACTAATAGAAAGTGCGGTACAACCCCCGGGAAAATGAATTTTGCGAAGGCGGAGCGCAGGCCTCATGGGTGGAGCTCCTCTCTGGGCCGTCCCATACTGTTCCATGTGTATCCAGTATCCCTCCGAACACCCTTAGGTCGCTGTTAGACCTCTAAATGTCAGGCAATTGGGACGAAAAGAAAAAAAAATATCGATTGTCCGTGGCCCGATATGAAAAACGTATTTGTAACTACTCTGATAAATATTACACACAAGTACAATAAAATACAATAAAATACAATAAAAAAATACCATCTAAAATTAAGTTTCTGTTTTTTACACTATTCGTAGTGAGTAAAAAATTTAATTTTTTATTTGCATCATTTTTTTAACTTCGAAAAAGAATCGTTCCTTAAACGGTTAAATATCAAAATACTAAACGCAAAATTGTGATATGCAATGTTTAAAAAATATCTTCCTAATCAAAACTTTGCTTCGTACTTGGTAAAGCAATTTCTGTTTTACCAAGTTCCCAAACAATTAGATTCTTATTAGTTGAACCCCGCAGAGTCAACTGAGGACGAAGAGGCAGAAAAAAAAAAGGGAGACTTGTTTAATATACATTAGGGGTGAGATACCCCCGGCCGTTGTCAAGTGGCCACCAGCCACGAGCTGTTTTATTGTGACACCTCCGAAGGGTGCTACAGATTTTCCACCGGAATGAATCGGGGATGGGTGTCATAGCGCGATCCCGATTAAACGATTAAATCTGCGATCGTGTTCATTCGAGCGCTATTACCGGCCAATCTGCGTGGGAGCTAACTATAATTTCGTCCAAGCTCTGAGCGATCTGTTGAAATCGTTCGTTCGTGACGAGACGAAGGTGAAATAAATTATTAAAAATGGTTGTCATTGCGTTACCGCATCGTTCCAGGATCGCTTTCAAACGAGGTACGAATTGTGACGAAACGTATTAAAGCGATTATCAAGCGTTCAAGGAATTATGCAGCATAACAACGCAAGTAATTCTTTAAACAAACATTTGTTGCGCAAGCTGAGACGCGAATGATGAAATCACGACGTACGGCATTAAACGCATTTACATTTTTTTTAATAACACTACGTGTCGTTATTTTACGTAACGTAATGTTATACGAGCAGAAAGATCGGCTCACGCGAGCACATCTGAACGCGCATGAATGGTTCGAGACGAAAAAATGAAGTTCAGTTCGCGTTTGATAACGCTGGTGATTAGATAAGGCGCGAGTCAATGTTGTTTGCTGTTTAGTTGTATGAAAAGCATCTTCGAGGCAGATGTTAATGGGATGAAACAGGAAGAAGGTGGAGACAGATTCGGTCACGAGTCTCTCTGTGTATGACGCACCGATAACGAAGGAACGACTTCGTCGGAATTCTTTCTTATCCATCGTTAAACGAACCTAAAAGACAGAACAAAAGAGTTTGCCTCGATTTGTCATAATTACACAAATATGCGTAAGAGCTATGAATGGTGGCTTAAAAATGAAAAATTCGAATTTTATCAACGGTACGAACAATCTTGCCAGGATGATTTAAGAACGGATATTTTTTTAATACCGCTATTAGGATCCCGCTTTTTAACTTTATCGACACCTTAATCTGAAAATAAAAGGCGTATAAACGACACGTGTGTCACCCTTGAATGGAGTCGCGTGCCTTATTCGTAACGTCACCCGTTTGAGGGGTGACTTTTTTTTTTTTCACTCTTCGCTAATCCATTATTGCGGCCGCATATGGTGTGTGATACTTCTGCGACAGAGAAGTGCGGTGAAATATGAATAAATAACCTCGGTGCATATCTACACAAACGAGGAATTCGATGTTTGGAAAAATTAGTTGGACGGAAAAATTGTGTGCGGAGTCACGTATGCGATGAAAATGGAAACCGGAGCGTTATTAGCTTATTGTTGCTATAAAGTTATACGTCTTCGGATAAATTCCCATCGAACCCACAAAAGCACCCTAAAAACTTAGTAACTCCCTGCGCAGTTAGGAAAAGTCACATGGGGTGAGTTTTGTAGCGGTTTCCCACAGGTTTAGCAACATACAGCTCAATTTGCGCGTGCCGGAGAATACCAATTAGGTATTAGCACCATCTTCCGTGAAGTATACTCTCTGTGGTTATTAAACATCGATAATATTATTGTCAAGCGTATGCGACTATTAAAAATTTGCTTAAAAAACCGTAGCCTGCGCGGAGTCATAATTTTTTATTTCGACTTATCGTAATCTTGGAGGTGATTAATCATAGCAATAATATTGTAAAAATATATAAAAGCATAGTAGTAAATTATACAAAGCTAATATAACATAATAAAAATTGAAAATAATCCTATTATAAAAACATAGAAAAGCATAGTAATAGATCGTATAAAAATAATATAACATAATAAAAATGGAAAATAATGCTATTACAAAAATATACAAAAGTATAGTAATAGATCGTATAAAAATAATATAACGTTATAAAAATGGAAAATCATCCTAAACCACCGATATTAATATTAATCTCGCATGTTAAATACCTTGCAAATTATCCATGAATATTAATTCTATAAATTTGATAAATTACCTAATTGCATAAATTAATATCGCCGCAAAGAATTTCTTCTCTTTCGTAACAAACAAGTCCAAAATTTAAGATTGTCGATTTGTAAGTGTCACGTGAATATTATCAAAAATGGTACTCCAGATTACGCACGAATCATTATAAGAGACCAGTATCTAGAATCAGAGAAGTAGCATGGAAAACCTAAACCGGGAATGGAATATGGTCGAGCACGTAGAAGAATTATCGTCGGCAGGCTGTGCCAATAGAAAAGAGGCGTGTCGCCGGGTTTGCGCAGTGTCCCATGAAACGTCAACGCGTTCAGATAGGATCCCCATACCAGACCTAGCCTTAGAAGCACAACGATAGGGGTTGTGGGGTGCACGGGGGTAAAATCAATTTTCGTTATCGCCGTCAACCAGCCGCTCCATATTAATCCCATTATTAGTGTTTGTTTTCCACGTGCGACTCCGTTACCAGACAGTCCTGGATTCATCCTGAAATTGTCGAAGTTCCGGTACACTATACTGAAACACGAAAAATCAGAGATCGATTGCAATTCCATAAAAAAGGAAAGAGTTTAAAAGACAATTGTTTTATTGAAAATAAATATATGTTTTCATCCGCAATATTTAATTTATCATAATTATTAATATCACTTATACGTTTCAACCCCTTTTAACCATTTAACTAGGAAAGACGAGTTAACTCGTCGCGCGAATTACCGACATTTTGGACATAATAATTAATTTTCTTAGAGATTCTTCGCTTAGAAACGCATTATGTTATACCTACATTTGTAAAAATTAAAATCGACCTAGCTCAAGTCAGTTCTATTTTATTAATTTTTATTTTTGTCTACGAAGAATATATTAGACATCTAGAGACACAGAAAATTCCATGATCCACGAATAATGTACCAAAATCGTCAGCGCTCTACAAACAACAGGTACCGAAGTGTTCTCTGTTAAAATACAGATAAAATTCTCGTGCATACGATCGATTTTTCTTTGCGCCACACAGATACAGACAATAAATTGCCACGTTAATATCCATATTTTCCTTGAACTCTCTGACTACGCCTTTTCAAAAGCCATGAAAACGGTAGAAAGACAGGAAGTCTTGTTTTTCCATTGCAACCGAGTCACCGGTGTTACGAGAAAAGGCAGATAAGATATCCTATGGTAATATTCCAAGATGAGTATCGAGCAAGAATGTATATACAAGAACGACGGACCGTGGTGCCAGTGAATTCGCTTCAAAAAGTCATTGAAGCAACGGAGGCTGCGCGAGGCACGAGTGTTCGGTGCTGATAAGGGATGCTCCGCCCTCGAAACCCTCGGAATCGTCCTCTCGCACCCTCTCGGCCATGGAATCGCAGGGTCAAGTTGTCGGAGGCTCTTGCATCGGCATGAAGTATTAATCTCACGGATTAGGAGGACAGATAGGACGGAGATTAATTTTTAAGATGTTGGAAGACGTAAAGGATTACCCTGGGACGCTTAATTAGCATCGTTTCGGTCACGCTGCTTTTTTGGTGAAAAGACGTAGCTTGTTTCGAAATTTTTTATCGTTCTTCATGTTCTTTAGGGTAAAAGTGAATCGTTTAACGTTCGATATTGTTGCTTGCATATTTTTTTTTTATTGAAAATATAAATATTCTCTACAGTCTATAAAATTAATCTCACCCTGGGTAAGAATCGCGGTAAAAATGTTAGTTCGTAAGCGTATGTTTGAATAATGTAGTACGATAAAGATAATAAATTAAAATATAGGCAGCTTCTGAACTGGTGGTACAACTTTTATGAGTATTTATAAATAAAGACGGTTAAATATATTCATATCCAACGAATTTCTAAACACGATTTTCTCGAAAACGAAGCCTGGTACGAAAACAGTTTCATTCTACGGTTTCGATTTATCTTTTCATACAGGTTCACCCCTTCTCGGGTTGTACCACCAGTTCGGAAACACCGCATATATTAAATTATAATAAATAGAGCGAACAATTTGGAATGATTCATACAGAGTAACATCCGATTTGTACGATCAATGTGTTCTATTTAATGCTCCTATTAATGGAAAATTTTCGCGCATGAGCCAACAATCGATGGTCTGGAAGATCAGCAATTTCTTTAATAGCATTTTCCAGTAGTTAAGAAAACAAATTAATTGAAAATTACTGATACCCATCGAACTTATGTCATTAATTAAAGATAAAACGAAATACAACGACACAATCTCCGATTGATAAGAGATGAAACGAAAAACATCTCACTATTCATTACATAAATACAATCCTAATCGATTCGTACATCATATACCGTACGATCTATAAAGTGTACCAATACTATATGCACACTTATAACGATCTAAGAATGTCGAGCGATATTAACAAGTACCCATATATTAATTTCAATTAACGATTCGTTGGTCAATTTCGTATCACGCGTACGTTTAACCTGTAATCATACATTAATCGATACGTTAAACTATAATGCCTCTGAATCTTATACCCTTTATCGAAAAGCTTCCGAAAATTATCATAAAATTATAAATAAATACTTCCCTTCGATCTTAATTGACTATCACAAATTTAACATTGCATTGCAGCCGCCAATTAAAGGAAAAGAAATACTGCTGTATTATCACCATTCTGACAATGGTTTGTCCTCGCGCTTTGATCGGCTTAATCTTAAATTATATTTACAAGTGAGCATTGTTAGCGAATGGTGTATCGTGAGATCAAAATGCTATCCTTTCCTCATACCGATTCAACCGTGTTGTCAGTGAAACGCAAATATAAGGATGAGCAAAGGAACTGATATGATACAGAGCAAGTAAATAGAGGTTCTTGGCTCGCACGTTGATACAACCACGTATTCTTCGTTCCATTGTGAGTCATTGCCGTTCAATGGCAACTCCAACACCGTTCTCTCACTGCTGAAGATTCTGAAGGGCAAAGAACACTCCGCCGTGCTGTTCTTGCAAGCGTGAACCGGGTTCGAGATATTGTAGACGGTCTTGAGGAGATCGAAACGTACCCGCAGATAATTGGGTTGAATCTCGTTTTCTGAATTGAAGACGAAGAAGTAGTATCCGTTCGTAGGTACCCTGAAAAGATAAATTATATCTTTGGAATAGAGTCGCGTGAAAGTGACGAATAAATGGAACGATAAATAGATACATCTGCAGAAGTTCGCCTCTGTATAAACAGCTGTTTGTCTTTTATGCATCAAAGGCTTATCTGTCGATATCTCCACAACTGTTCATAAATATTTATCAAAGTTTACTTACCTGTACGTAACCGTATTGGCGAACGAGACGGTCGAGTGTTCGCTCTCGTGTTTCGGCGTACAATGCCGATGCGGCGTTAAAGGTAAATTCAGTATCAATCCTTTGCAATCGAGAAGCCGTTCTTCAGAGCTACTGAACGAGCTCCAGAACTCAGAGTTGCTTCTGTCGTTCAACGTTGTCTCGTTCACCGTACCTCTGTCCTCGGCTATACCATCTGGATGCAACATATCCTGATGTATAAGCAGAAATTATGCAATAAAAACGGGAATAATTTCAAATGGAATGATTATCGTAACAGTAGTAATATTTCATAAAGCTTTCTAGTTTATCGTAACTCCGACATCAATTTTATAAAACAATTTCTATTTATTACTCTTTAAGCAAACATCTTTTCCTGAATCCTTTTTTAATCCATAATCGTTTCTCTCTGCTTGGTATCACGCGATGAAATATCGCGTATTTCTTATTGCTCCCCGGGTAAAAGCGTTCCTGGCAAATATTAACATTGTCTCGAAAAATATTGTGATAAGAAAACTCTAGTACATTGCCGGGAAAATTCACGGTAAATGAATTACAGATATCGCAGCGCGGCCAATTACGTGGCTTATATACTAATCTTTAATGAGGACGATACGAGCATCCAGCAGTGTCTATTTATGCACGATAAAACGTCGATTGTTATCTTCTAAATTGAACCGTTATCATCGATGTATTTGACGCCGAGATATTTACCGAATCGACGATACTGCACGATCTAACGGCCAGCGATAATTCGATTAAATTAAATTTAATCCCAAAGTAATTGAATCGACGCAACGGTTAAACATCTCCCGACACCAGCTTCTTCCTTCGCCTTAATCCCTCGCTTCGAAACCTTATCGTATGCTAATTTAACGTACAGATGTTTTTTTACGAATGCTCCGATGGAAATCTGCAGCTGCGAATTTAAAGTCGCGGAAAATTTCGTACAAACATCCACGGTTTGATGTCGGATTGCTTCGAGTTACGACATTTACTTTTCCAATAGCGATACATTGATAATTCATCTGCATATTTTACCTCTTCTATAGCAGCATCGTCGTCTTCGTCCTCTTCCGTCAACTCCTTGTGCAAAGGAGAAGACAGGATCAAGTCTCTTCGTCTTCTGCGTTTCTCATCGTTCGAAATTGTCCGATCGTTCATCGTCTTGTTCACTACTTGTCTCAAACCCTCAACTTCGGGTCCTTTCTTCTCGATCTCGTTCATCAGCTTCGTCAATATCTTTTTACCCCTATAACCCAACGAACTGATCTTATCTAAAACATCTCGAAACACTTCCTCGGACGTGGGTTCTGTCATTTCCGTTTCCTCTTCAGGCTTCACGGTCGCTTCCTCCTTTTCGGTACGAATTTTTTTAACGCTCCCATGCTCCAATTTTCCATGTTTTTCGCTTAATTCTGTCGCGTCTGTAGCAGCGGTCGCTAGGTTCTGTTTCTTCAAGACTGCTTCGAAGGTTTCTATCAATTTATTTTCCATCTGTTTATTTCTTACTTCCTGTGTGTCGTTCGAAGAATATTGGACAGGCGGTTTGTCGATATTGTCCGTTTCCACGAAAGTGCCTTCGTAATGATGATGCGGATTCTCTTTCTGCTTTTTCTTCGTGTCGAGCGTTTTGGCGAACAGCTCCGTGAGAATTATCTTCATCGCTTTGGCGTCCAATTCGTGGCTGTTGTAATGGTGCGCCATCGTGTTCGTCATATGTTTCGAACTGTTCAAAAGGTGAGCGTGGTCTTTGTGGTGAAACTGTATTCCTTGTTGAACTCTCTTCATCTTCTCTGGCTCGTTGCTAGGGCTCTCGCTCTGTGAAAGATTCGCAAATTCCGTGATCATTTTTAAACTATTTAATTTTTAAATTATTTCGTTAATATGATAAAACGTATAATAAAATACACGCGAAAATTGAATAAAAATTGAATCGATAAATGTATTACCTCAAGAGAACCGTTTACTGTAAGCAGTCCAGTTTCTTTGGCAACTTCCAAAAGTTCCTCCAGCTCTTCGCTACTGTCGTCGCCGATGAAGGCACATTCGTGAAGGTGTTTATGGCCGCGAATCATCGTTAAAGAAGCGCCAGGCCATCTGCGATAAAACCAAACAATTTTCTTTCTAAATAAAGTATTCTTTTAATCTTCCTTTTTTAAGTCATCGTTTATCACTTTTATAGGAATTTTACCTAACGCAGGTAGAGACGGTAACACTGCTACCCCTAAGGAGATAAAAACCCCAATATTCCTTCATATCGTCCTCCAAAACCAAGTGTCTCGTCATCGACACAGGTTCAACCTCGCTTTTCACTTTCGGTTCGTCGTTCATCAGATAAGCATTGAAGGTGGCATTAACTTTGATCACTTGACTCTACGGAGAATCGTTCCTTGATACTTGTATCGTACTTTTAAAATTTCGGTAAACCATCGAACGATTTAAGACGCAATAAAAGAAAAAAAAAAAAAAGAACCGTCTCGAGATAAAATGAAAATTTACTTACCTGACACCAAGTGGTAGACACTTTAGCGTCGATAAGCCTTTGATCGGAGGCGGTTAAAGGGTACAATTGCTCGGAATAAACACGATATCGCAAGTACATCGGCCCCGCCACCAATACCGCGGGAAGGAACATCCCCAGTAAACATAATCGCAATAATCTCAGAGGCACCTTGTATTGAGACCTGCGAGGTTGCCAATCTCTTGGACGAGCACCGTCCTCTAGGAATTGTAAAACTATCATGAGAATCTTTGGATTCCAATAATTGTTCATAATTAAAAACAAAAAAGGAGCAATTATGTAAGGAATCATTTTTAACTATTTTACGAAGAGGTGGATGCTTCGACTTTTTTTATCGTACCTATTGCTTATTCCATTTACTGAAAAATCTAAAGATATTGATTAAATAAAGTGACTTAACGCAGAGGAAAATAAATAATTAGTTTGCAAATGTTATATTTATTTATTTCTTGTGTTACAAGTAAATATTACGGGTAATTCAATGAAATGTACCGAAATATCTTGCTTCGCGCTAAATTACACAATGCGATTACTTCTTTGTCGTACGATAATTGTGCGACAGTTATACTATTCTCGTAACTCTGTACTCGGATATATAAATTTCTGTGTTTATTCAACGTCGAGAAACTCGAAACAGTAAAGTTAATCAAATATTCGATTTCGACCTAACGTTTTCGGTTTGAAGAAGATTAATTATATTTTCTTTATCTTTGTTGAAACATCAATGAAACATTGTACACAACGCGTCTAAACAGTGGCACAAGTAACGATTGCGAGAATAATGGAAAAGTTCGTGATTTTCACGAGAAAAGAGTGTTTTTATTTGACTACGATGCCACGTGTAATAGTGGTCCTCGATACTGTCCATGGTACATATTTCGAACCGCTATCTTGTTGACTTCGTCTGTAGCATCTAAGTACGTATATTCTTTCAGATCGAGATATGTTGGCGATAAATAATAATCAATGATGACAACAAATACTGGTATCGTACAAAAATTTTTAACGTCTACGATCGTGTGATTTTTATCGGGATAGGTATGTTTTTAGTTGGTTCTACTTTTAGTTGGTTTTTTTTATTCCTTTTTCTGGCGAATAAAATATTAAAAAATAAATAACGATTTAAAAATTGTAAGAATGCATTGTAGCGGTTATATAGAATGATCAAATTACTTAAGATTTTACTTTTCGATCTAACGCAGTGTCATCGAACTCACAATTTTCCGCAAGCGTACGTTCGACGACTAACGGGGGCATTAGCTTTATCGTTCACCTTTGTACTTACATAGTGGAAATGATAACCCTTACCTATAAAATTACCATGATAAAGACTATTGTTTCATCGAATCTCAGTCATGTGCTTTCAACGTTTGTAAATATACGTGTTCCGGAAAAACTTGTAGCAACGAAACAATCGTGACGCCAAATATCGCTTCGGATGTCCATTTTATCTTAAAAACCCGTTTTCTTTTAAGCAACACCTTTGATAATTACACTAAAATTGTTTTAAATAGTCTTTATCGTAAGTAAAACATCAACAATCCGTTTGTCTCGTTTAGTAAATAAATAAATGACGAATTAAATTTTCAAACATTTTATTACTTATTATTTATAATGCTGTTCGATCGGTGAGCTAATGATAAATAAATATCGTGTTCGAATTATCTGTAGGAAATTTGTAATTAAAAGAAAAAAAATAATAAATTCGATAGATTTATCATCACGTGATACACTAAATGATGAAAAAGAAAAAGTAGCATAATATAATGCGCTTTATTTACAACGTTTATATTGTTCTACTTGTCTTTCGTTTACCGTTACGCACATATACACGCAAAGACAGTTGTACATACAGTTGATACATACACCAAGGTAAAGATTTAAAAATAAAAGTTCTTCTATCTTTCGAAGGGAGATTGCTTCTACTATTGCGACTAAATGAACTACATTAAAGAAGAATATACGATTAAAGAATGAATGTATTATATTTCGTTTCAAAGGGCAAATATATTTCCTCCCCACTTACAGTGGCTTAAGTAAATACTGTCATTGCATAATTAGTTGATTCACTTATCAATGCTAATACAATTTTGATGGGTCGTGTTTAAAGATCCACCAGACTACAGTATGTGTATGCATGTGCAGTGTGTACCTCCATGAATGCGTACCTCTTTGTGATGCACACATTTAATTTCACCACATGACAGAGGAAAAAAGATGCAGTTAAAGTCAGCATACTCGTCGTGAAAGAATTACTAGTTAAAATGCGCAGTTTCTCTTGGCTTGAATATATTAAATTCGTTAAGAAGTAAACGATTAACATTGAATACATGTGCAAATGATTTATTTAAAAAAAGAAAAAAAAATGTAACAATTTACAGAATCTGAATAACTTACTAAGAACACAAACTATCACTGCGCTGTTACATTTTCAAAATGACTGATAAAATGCATAAAGGAAATGAAGCATACCAAGTATATCTATTTTTAATGGCGTCGTTGGCATTCTCCTTGTAGAAATACGGCATACAACACACGCAAGATCACTATTTTCACACGTGGATAGTATTAGAAGTAACAGCACACACCAACATAAATCATATATGTTAATAATGAATTGATAAAAAGTTAGAGTACGTTGTATTTAAAAAAAACAATAGTAAATTTTTGGATTGACAAAAATTGTGCTTCATTCAATTATTTTTATTAGTTTTTATTATTGTCTTTGCTTTCGTTACTTAAAAATACTATTTAAATTATCCCTTTGCTCAAGAAATTATTCAATTTTTCTTTTTCTGATATTTAATAGATGCATAATTAATCGACTGAAATAATTAATTAAATTTACTCGATCGCTAAGTTACATAAACACGCGATGCGTATCGTTCGCTGTCAACAGATCGACTGAATCAGTGAACGAACATGTAATGCTTTGTATCAGTGCCTTATCAAGTTTTACTGTGCTCGGGATAAGCTACGATCTATATGTCTATTTGCACAGAATCATGACACTACCGCTATCCGTCTTTGCCATCAAAATATTAAAGTTATCTCTGAAAGTGTGGTAAACACGACCATACGGCACCGAAAGTGTGTATACAAAATAGTATAGTATCTAAAAAGTAGAACCTACGTAAAAAATTAATGCTTTAACCTTAGAGATTAAAATCATTATTCGCTAAAGCTATTAATTTATTCGACAAACGCATTACAGTTTGATATTTATTAAAAAAAAAAAAAAAAATGTATTTAATATAATATACATTTTATACATAATTCTGTACACAAAGCAAGTAATGTAAAAACATTACAATTACTTACACGCTATACTATAATATTATTTAAGATACACGTTATTTGCGACGAGAGTCGGTCCGTCTACTTCTCTCATCGTTCGATTTAGACGAGTTTTCTCCTCTTCGTCGTTTGTTAAGCGGATTTCGAGGATCATAAATTTCAAACCAATCGTCGTCTTTTGTACTCGCGTCTTTGGCAAGAACAGGTGCTTTTTCTTCGCAACGTAACGCATGTACCATCCAAGATTCATCGCTTGGGTCAAAATCTTCCTCTTTATTGCTTTCATTTTTTGGTGGACTCGGTGATCTTTCTTTTATTGTTTCTTTAGCATTTTGAAGTTTAGATTTAAATTTATTTAATAATTCCATTGTAAAGTCTTCACGACTTTTCCCTTTCTTAGGCAGTTTTGATTTTGTTTCTTTATATCTCACTTGAGTTTCGATATATTCTTTCATAATTTCAGTTTTTATTTCTTTTTTCTCTTCTTGTTCCTGTTTCATTTTTTTATCCGCTTCTTTTGCTTTCTTTTCATTTTTAACATCACGTTTTAAGTCCCGAATTTCTTTTCTAATTTCTTCCCTGTGTAGCAATTAATTGTGAATATTTAAATACTACCCTATAAGAGATATTAATAAAAAATACATACGCTTTTCTTTTACGCTCTTCGTGTCTATCTTTTCCGAGGTAATATTCATCTTCATTTGTATCTCTGTCACCTTCGTTGTCTACTTTATAATCTTCAACTTTCTTAGATTCCTTTTTTGTATCTCTCAATTTACTTTTTATTCTTTCTTTCATTGCTCTAAAAATACAATGTTATAAATAAAAATTCCTATTCAATATAATAAAACTTAATGTAGAAAGCTTACTCCTTTTCTTGTTTTATAACTTCTAATTCTTCTTGAGTCTTTTCTTCGTCTTCGCTTTCCCAATCACTGCTTCGATCTTCTTTCTTTTTTTTACTCGGAGGCCCAGCTGGTTCAACAGCTGTTTGTGCACTTAGTTTTGGATCGGTTAAATGATCGTGAGCTGACTTGCCTTTGCTGCTGAATTGTTTATTTAATATTACAGATTCTTCTTCATCTTCCTCCGCTTCTTCACCAAATGACAAAAGATTAAAATTTCTGCAATAAAATGTTTCATCGTGAAGAATATATTATTAACACAACTAAATATCATAAACATTTATTTATCTCACTTTACTCCCGATTTTTTATGTTTCGAACTATCTTTTATTTCGTCACTTTTCTTTGTTGTTATCCTTGGTTCGATATCAGGAAATGGATTGTTCAGTATTTCTGTTTTTATAATTTTTGGAGGATAAAGTGGTCTATCATTCTAAAGTAAAAAAATAAGAAAAAATTATCTTCATATTAATTGTTGATAAATTTGTATAAAAGCATTAAATTTACCTCATCTACAAGTGCTTCTTCCAGCTTCAACATATTATATACAGTTTCTCCGGTAACTTTACCAAAGATTGTATGTTTATTTTGTAATTCTGGCGAAGAACCAAGAGTGAAAAAGAATTGAGAACTATTATCATCCTTCCCAGCATTAGCCATAGCGAGTAAACCTCTTCGGCAAAAACGTAATCTTGTATGAAATTCATCCTAATATATAACAAATAATTACTTTTGAGTAAAAACAAAAAAACTAAAATTAATCCTATTTTAAACGTAGACTGACTTTAAATGGTTCTCCATATATGCTTTCACCACCTTCTCCTGTACCCGTTGGATCACCACCTTGCGCTATGAATCCTTTGATAATTCTATGAAATATAGTGTTATCATAATAACCTTCCATACATAATTGTATAAAATTTCTACACGCTTTAGGAGCCTCTTTTGCCCATAATTCCAAATCAATATCACCAACTGTTGTTTTCATCACCACCTATGTATAATAAATACATCAATGTCAATAAAATATAAAAAAAAACAATAAAATTTATTACACTGTGATATATATTATAATCTATTTAACATTTTAATGTATAAATCTGAGAAGTAAACACTGTGTATAGGTTATGTTTTTGAGAACAGATTTACAATTCATTAAAATATTTTGAATTAATACTTACTTTGCCCGAAGTGGGTGGCTCTTGTATGTAAATGTTACTCATATTTGTAAATCTTTATTTAAAAAATTGTTAACAAAAACACTTCATATTAAATTTCTGCTTACTTGCGAGTCAAGCTAAAACTCCTCACTTGTCATAAATTAATCAATATAATTGAAGTAAGTGACAAGTTGGAAACTGTAATAAAATAACCTGTAGAAGTAAAAAATTAAATAGTTAAAAAATTATTTATTATTTGAAGTAATACTTAAAAATTTATGTATTTATATTATTTTGTATTTTAGCATAAAAAAAATAATAAGACAATCATTTAAAAGCATAATACTTATGAATTGTTGATTTTTAGAGGAAATTTTTAAATCGTTGAACAATTAATAATTAATAATTATGTATATCCTTAATTATCAAATAATTTTTTGTAATTATGCTTATAATTCATTTTATATGTATAGATTGAAGAAATATATAAAATGTTCAAATATTGATCAAACATTCCTTAGCTACAGTCTAAATTATTTATTATCTATTAAATAAAGTGTTTGTGAATGTTCAGAAAAGAAACAGTTTTTTTTAAGCTCATTTAGAATATGGATATAAGTATGGCAAAGGTACATCAATCATCTAACTTAAATATTATCACTTCGGTATCTGATAACAGATTAATATACAATGAAATGAAAATGTGTTTAAAATATATTCATTTCAAAGAATTTCCTACTGAATGGGAAAAAAATATTTTAGATTTATTACCAAAAAAATATAGAAAAAAATATTATTCCCTAATGGAATCAATATTAAAAGAAGCAAAGGATATGTATGTTAAAGATATGCAAGATTTTTTGTATAAAGTTGTATTATCAAATCCAAAGAGAAATGAGGATTGCTCTTCTGAAATAGATTGTACAATCTATAAATGTTTGAATGAAAAAAGATCTTTTCATTGCAGCACATTTTTAAAGCATTGCAAGATTTTAAAGAAAAGATATTTTCTTTCTCTAGAACCAATAAAAACCATTATAAATATAGCACAACTTAAACTTCCAATAGTTATCTGCGATTTTGACTATCATCATTTCGGACCTATGTCATT
>SMSQ01001007.1:0-11676 GCA_019453375.1 Ctenoplectra terminalis
CTTACTAAATTGTACTTTTATTTACGAAACGAACATGAAAAGAATATATTTAAATCGAATTTATCGCGACGTATAATATTATAAACTATACCAATTTTATTTATTTATTTTTACGTAATTTATATTTGAAACAACAAGTATTAAATCAGTTCTTGTAGATATTATTGTAGGTATTTATAATCTATGAATTAATTTTACCTTTTAAGATGATACGTAGCAGCAAGTAGAATGACCTAGTCGGTGGTCAGACCAGTGATGCTAATCAATGATTGAGCATCCATCGATTTATACGCTCGTGTATTACAGGAATTATTGTTTTTAATTCAGTAAGGCTCGTATTCTAACAGGCGGCCTTCGGTAGTTCTAAGAACGACCAAGAGAGTATCAATTATTTATTGCTAATATTTCCATTTTTGGGAGACGGAATTGATTGAAAATGAAATTTAAATTGTTCTCCGGATAGAACGCCCCTATCGAGACGGATCGCGGCGTTCTGTAAAATAATACCACTTTGTTATTCCGTTCATTCATTTGAATAAATTTTATTTTATCGCGTCGGGCCACGATCTTTTACAATGCAAAATACCTTCCTATTAAGCGAGGCATTTAAACGATATTCTAAAGAAACATTTTATTAGTCTGTGTTAAATATTCTGGGTCATTTCACGGCGAATCGATCATTTCTTTTCCTCGATACGTAGGATATCGTTCGGAATGGAATATGATAAATTTAATGAGCGTTTAAGTCATCGTTTCGTTCGTTTCGAATTTGTTTAAATATCAGTGAAAGAACGTTAATTTTGATTTTAAAACAATTATGTATTTGTTATTATATTCTATTTAATAATTGTATATTATATGAATAATTGTAAGAATTTTATATGAATACAGTTTCTTCTTGTGTGGAACAAAAATTAATAAACGAGAAATGGTGTGTAAAAAAAAAAACGAATAAAGTAAACATATGTGCAGAAGCTACCGTTGTATATTTTTATAAATATTCATGAGTTTTCAATTTGTGGAATAAAATTCTCGCAAGTGTGGCAACAGTTTTATAATTCTAATTTAATATTTCCTTATACAACGTCGAAATCGAAATTATAAATTCTGCATTATATCTTACTTATTTTGTAAGAAATTATTGTAAAAATTTTGTACTCTATACCTGTTATTTATTAAATAAAATAATTTATTTTATATTCTGTATTAAATGAAATGTAATTTATGAAGGATGTTTGTTTAAATTACTTCCAATCAGATTGACGCGAAATTTGAAAAATTAATTCAGATCAACTGTTCTTTGAATGATTTATGTTTCTAAGAAATTTATAAAAATTAAGAACTTCTGTAAATTCAATTGTAAATGCTTCGTGGAAATATCGAAGTAAGCCAACGGATGTTACACAACTTTAATGCACGATGAAGAGGTGGAACGGAATGCAATTTTTTTTCAAACTCAATCCTCGCAGAACACTCTGCGTTAAAAACGCAAGAACTCAATTATTTTTGCCGCGTTGGAACAGACCTTAGCCTGGAGGAAAATGGAAAATAACAGAATTAAGTACGCAGCTACTTTTTACTACGTTCAATCAATAAGAATCCAAATATTTATTATATTGTTCTATAAATTGGATTAAATTTCTATCGAAAAAAATTTTATCACTTGTAAACTCAATTGTTCTATCCAACTTTTTTATTTCTAAACATTACCAATTTCCTTCTCGGCAGGTAATATAGTACTTTTATCCGTATCGTATGATTTTTACTCTATTATAAAATTTACAAACCTTCAAAGTACTGTTTGTTCAATTTAATGACTCCTTTAATAATTTTATATTAGTAAGCAATACTAATTACTTTTATACTAGCAATTTTTTATTAGTTTTACAATAATTATTACAAAACTCCATCCAAACAGTTGCATTCTAAAATCAGAGTCTTACAAAAATATCTAAAAAAAGGATAAAAATAATTTCAGACGCTCCATTCAAACTCAAACTCCAAATTACTCCTTTACATAATGTCCAATTGAAAGAAACTTTCACCGTTTTCCCTCAGAAACCAAAATATCACAAACTTATGAATATTACAAAATTATGAATACAAAATAAATAAATTTCACACGATTTACAAATGATTTTCTAATTTAATTTATCTCTTTCCCTCGAAGTCTTTCAAAACTTCGCTAAAAACAGAAAGCAGACAGTGTCGATGGTTTAAAACATTTCAATCGAGCCAAAACCCTAAGTCAGCCATCGCAACCGTCATATCCGAGAAGCTTTCACCGTTTTCCCTCAGAAATTCGAGCGTCTGCAAATAAACGAGCTCTTTCCTCCAAATCCTCGATCTCCAAGGATTAGATCAGTCGGCCACGATAAAACAGCGCTCGCTTTGACAATAAAAGTCGTCCTCGCCAGTGAGATATCCTTCCGTCCGGCTATCCGTCGGCGCTCTTTTGAAGTGAAATTGAAAAGCTGAGACGTCAAAGAGACCGGCCACAAATTTAATTTTTTTTTCTCCTTTTTTTCCTCTGATCGGCAAAGGAGTAACGCTGTCTTGGAAACAGATCTCGTTTCGCTTTCCGAATAGATCGTCGTTCGAACAAGCAGCGCTACAGGCGCGTGCAAATCGGTATTGGAATCCGTAAAGAGACGCGTCTGTGACTGTTCTGAGCTACTTCGGTCCCTACAGTCGACGAGGAACCTTTCTATCCCATTTCGAATGGTTTCAGTGGCATACCTGAGCCAATTTATTTCTACGAGACGTTACGGATACAGCGGTTGCCACTGGAGCTTCTCATCGAAGTGTAGTTTTATCATATTTTATAATATTAATTTAGAAACAGGAGAGATTCGAATTCGCGACCTCCGATGTCGCGATTGGACTCTATGCCAGAAACATTTTTACCAACTAAATGTTAACCCTTTGCACTCGGGAGGTGACTCTCGCTCGCCACTTGGATTAATGCAGCGACTCGAATCGCGTATAATATAATTATTTTATTTCAACTTTTCGTGTATCTTTATATTACGCAAGACTGGTATCTTCGTTCCTGTTCGTTATAGAAAAATGAAAAAAATTCTTAAAAATATATCACTGTAAATTTACAGAATTTATATGAGAAATTGCAAACGAGTAATTTTCACCACTTCGGTAGTTCTAGTGTTAAATATTTGTTATTCTTTTATTACACAGTACACAGTACAAGGAAAATATACATCTTTTTGTTCACCATAATACACATCGCGCAATAAGAAATTTATGTTGGCGCCATGAGCAAACCACGTAAAATGCGCGCGGCAGTCAACGTGTTAATCAGCCTGAATGAAAAGTGTCTAAAAATCAGTCTGGCACGGAACGTGTTAATAACTCCTTTAATTTTACCTCTCCCTACCTTTACCTTATCCTCTTCTCATTTAACCGTTTGCATACCACGAGCCACTTTCGCGCTCTTGAGATTTTCTGTCGAAAAAAGCCAGCGCATTTGACCGATACAAACAGCTGCACCCACAATTTGTCGAAACGCGCTCAGCCTTTCGGACGCATGTACGTTTTATAATACTTTTATAACGCCGCGTCTAACCCATTCGCCAGTTGCAATAAGAATGTTGGTATAAAAGAAACAAACACGAGAAGCGCGGGCCCAATGTTTACCGCATTGAATATGACAAGCGCTACTGCGCTCTCCGGCTTTTTTCGGCGTTTTTTGCGCTCTCACGACGCGTAATCAAAGGAGCGCGATAACGCTCTTCGGTTCTTTTTTATACGTAATCGAAGGAGCTCGTTCGCGCTCCTTGGCGCTTTTCGATCGTGTTTTTACAAAACCCTCCTGTACGCAAACGGTTAAATACTTTCCAAACTAATAAAAACCACCCTCGTAAACTAAACATTGAAACAATCTCCATTAATATCTTCCCCGATACAATTTTCTCCGCGCCAGAGCCTCCATGCCTCGCGAATTTTCCAAACCGCCCTAGATAACGTTCAATTCACGGTCGGTTGGGGATCGGATCGATCCGAGAGATTAAATAAAATTCCATACGCGTCGTAAACCTAGCCAGCTCGAAACTTTGCAACGACCAGCGCCGAGCAGAGGCGTAGCTTTCTTCCTCGTTGGGAGAAGACGTCAGTCGATGGATCAGAAATTGCCAGTTAATTCGATACCTGCCTTCTGGCAGAACAAACTTTTTTCCTCCGCCAAGAAACCCTACGGAAAAGACTCTGCGTCATGAATCAGTCCGCGCGGCGAGTGGAATTGTGAGGCGATTCGGATCAAAGTCGAGAGTTCTTCGATTGAGATGTAAAAGTAATTTTCCGAGAAGCTAATAAAAGTTGCCACGATTGCGTTCGCGGTTGTCTGTGGCGTCCAATCGTGTTTCTTCGCGAAAGATGACATGCTGCGAGTTCTTTTCTCGTCCTCTTTATTTTTGCTTTTTTTTCTCTTTCTCCTTCTATTTCGTCAAGGGAAAAAGTTGAAAGTCGATCAGCGGGGTAAAAGGTGATGCTCAGTCCTTTACTCGACAGACTTTCCTTTCGATCTCGAGGTAAGGAAAACCTCGAGAACGGACGCGCGATTCTTTGCTGCTTGTAATTATGGAAACTGAAGTTAAATTTGATGGAGTTGAAGGATACGTTTTCTTTAAATTTTAGTTTCTCGTGTGATTATATCGGGAAATGTGGTAATTCTGAGTTTTGTATCTTAACCCTCTATAGCCCGAATTTTGCCTGTTTATTGGAGAAAAAATTGATTGATCGATTGAAAAATTGATTATAATTTTTCACATTGATTTGAAAATGTTTTAATTAATAATTACTGTAGGTGGATCGCGGTGTCGCTACAGTAATACAGTAATCAAATTTAATAGTGATAACAAAAGAAAATTAATTTTTTTAAATATAGATACATCAGTTTGTAACTTTTAAGTCACACGGTCTCATAGAGAGTTAACACTGGAACTGTGAACGATTAAGGTATACTTATTTGTAGCCAGGAAAATCAAAGAATATATAAACTCTAAGAGAGATAAATCTTTATCCTTAAAAAATTCTCGAAAATATTCCACGATAAATGTATATAATTTCTATGAGAAATTATAAATAAGTCATTTTTATTATTTTGGTAGTTCTAGTGTTAAATAGAAATTTTTTTTATACAGTTTTATTAATGATACTTTTTAAACAACGTGTATTAATAAATACATACAGTTAAAGGAGTTGAAACATGAAGTAAAAATTGTTTTCACTGGAAACGTCTGATTGCATGTCTGACTCTTGGTTGACTTTTCTACTGAATTCATGTTTGACAATTAATTGTCTGTATCGCTAGAAGTTTTTGCAGCTTTTAATTAATTTGTTTTTAAAGAAAATTCGTAACGAAAATAGAAACTAAAACTAGTAAATTTAATTCGTTTTTATAAATCCAATTATAATTTTGTTCGTCCCTGTTTCTTGTCAAAAGATTTCACTACAGATTCTGTTCTCTTAATTGCTTCGGAGTTACGCTTTTTTTTTTCTTCTCTTTTTGTTAAACATCGTACCAAGAAGCAGACTTCAGTGTTATTGCTCCTTTACACGGCAATTCAATGATTTAATACGAATTTAATATGGCTCAAAGTTACCGCTAGTTTAATTAAAGCGCTAGCGAAACTTTCTCGGTGGAACGTTGTCTCGTTTCTTTCCTCGAATTCAATTTCCAATCTCCCTTGGTCTTTAATTGCAAATATGCGAATCTAAATAACATCGCAAACATATTTTCCTTTTTAAGATACAATACGAAATTATAAAAAAAAAAGAAAATTGTTGAACGTTTTGGACACACTTTTCTTTCTTTGAGATAATCTTTCTTTCTTTTTTTTTTTTCTTAATTTGTAGAATGATTAAGAATCGCTTGCTCTTAAATTAAAACTAAATTCGTGTTAAGTGGATGAAAATTGAATTAATATCGTTTGATATTAACAGAGTAATTCCAGTAAGATATAACTCAATTTAGAATAGCAATCTTCGTCGATGTTACGAGCTACGTTAAAGGTTCGCGTTGAGCTTCCTGTTTCGAATTTAGTTTGTGTTTAATGAATACCTATTACTGAGAACTCTGTTGTCGTATTAATTAGACATTAACTATCGTTCCTCCTACAATTAATATTTCAGATATAAGAAATATGTATCTCTCTCTCAAAAATATCTCTTTCAGATATAAGAAATATGTTTCTCGTACGTAACGCATGAGTGATGAAGTTTTAGTTCCAAAAATATTCGAAAAATAAATTTCTTGCAATCTATAAAATTCCTACAAATTTCAAAATTGTTTTGAAGGAATTGTTGGAATTACTCGATCAAATAAATTTTCTCTTTAACTCTACACATATTTCGTGGCGGATGGAAGAAAGGAAAAAAGGATAGGAAGTCGTTTCGTCCGGGGCCTGCTCGTGGACTCGTCAGTGAGGCATCCTATTTCGAGGACTTGCGGGAAAATCGGTCTTGCAGCTCCCTGTGGTGACGGAGTGTAGGAGGGCCGCCACACATGTTTCAGTATTTTATCCAAACATCTATAAAAGAAAAAAAATATTTTAATTCAATCTCTGGCATTATTCTAAAATTAATTTTTCTATTTAACCCATTCGTTTCCATGGACGAGTATACTCGTCCTACTTTAAATATGTTATAACATGCAGGCTTTTGAATTAGCAAATTTTTTTTAGCCTTTGGTAAACAATAACACTCAAAATATAAATTGCAATGGGAATGACTTCATATAATTTAGGTTTGCCAGCGAATGGGTTAGATGTTTACCTACTCCTATAAAATTTCAGTCTGAATATCGACGAATAACATAATCAATAATACAAAATAAATAAATAGATTAATATTTTATTTATTTTCGAGATTCGTTTTTCCCAAATTTCCTTACAGAAAAATATTCCAAAAACGCTTTTTTCTTTAATTTTTCAAAATCCCCAGACTTCAAAAGATTGTAAAAAATATTTAACTTATATTCTTTTGATAAAAGTGAACGCAGCATTTATTACATTAAAATTTTCATAAAAAACATCCAGCAACTAATGTTTGACTGGGAATACTGTTGAAAGCGATGCACGTTACGAAGGTAAAGGAAGATAGAATGGAGATATGATCGACTATGCGATTCAAGAACGATGGCGTGGAGAAAAAGTTCTGGAGTAGGGGGAACAAAGCGCGCCAGTGACAATGGACCGTCTATAGTCAGACGCGCTTTGCGTCCACTATAACAGTCTCTATTCTTCTCAGGAACTTTGGATACCTGCATTATTTGAAAAATAGCCGGGCGAAAGTTACTCGGCTTAATCATACTTTAAAAAGACTCTCGAACATTTTGTACCGATATTTCTTTTATTGTTAACTACTGTGCAAGAAACTGCGATATTTGTGATAAATGTACTAAGATGTTGAATATTAGGTTCAATTCTTAGTAACGTCGTTTTTTCTGCATATTATTATTAGACTGTATTGTCATTTGTACAATGTATCGATCTATTATATTATATTAAATTATATTATATTATATTATATTATAAGTTATGTAAAGTTTAAATAAATTTTAAATATTATTAAGTTTTTAATATTTTTCGTAATAATAAATTTCGTAATAAAGTTTTAAATTAAATTAAGTTTAAATAAAGTTTAAAAAAACGTTAGTCTTGTTTCGAAAAAATTAAGATCAATATTTTTATCTGAATAATAAACCTATTTTTAGCCATGTATTTAATAAATCTAATAATCTAATTTCCAAATAAAAACCTAATAATTTTCAAAGAGAGAAGCATCGGAAAGATTTACAAACCGATGGAATATCTAATGTTTAACTCTATATATAAAAATAAATAAACGTTTTCTTTAGAAAAATCTTTCAAGACTCACACGTGACTCGTCCTAAAAAATAAAGTAAAAGTAATAAGTTATACTTGTTGAAAGTTTCACGGAAATTTAATTTTAATAAAAAGTTTCGCATGGAACGAAACAAACGGCGTAACTCGGTTATTTCATTTCCGAAACATTCGCACGAATGGAGATACAAAATAGAAACGTTTGGTTCCAGGAGCAAAGTGGCGGCCGCGCTTTTGAACAAACATCTGCAGATCAATGGTATTTCCGCCGGTTTGACCACGCTTCCGACCGTCGATCAATCGTCGCCGGATCCACAGCCAGAGGATCCACCGATCACGAGCAGCAGCAAAATGAGAAGAGAACGCAAAGCTGCGAGAACATTGGGAATCATCATGTCAGCATTTCTGGCCTGTTGGCTTCCTTTCTTTCTCTGGTAAATTTTACGATTTTCATTTGATCGGAAATTTCATTGACAGAGGTTTTTCGATCACTTTTTTTTTTTTTTTTCTTTAATATTTTTTTCTTTTTTTTTTTATTTGGTTAATATAATAATGGGTTAAAAAAAATATAAGATGAAACAGATATTGAATTTCGTGTTAAAAAATTATACGGACAATCAGACACTCGCTGAAGCATCAGATTTAATTAATATGTTAAATGAAATTGATTGTATATTAAATATCATTTTTTGTCATAATTAGTTTTTACTGACATTTCATTATAAACGTTGCACCTTCTCATGTTTATTAAACATTTTGTGATTGCTTTTTTTTTTTAAGTTTTAACTGTTTAACCTCTGCTTTAATTTGATTTCTAAATTTAAGAAATTGTGAAATACAAAACTACCAGAAATTAGTTTAAAAAATTATTTGTAATACCACCAAGATACATTCAAATTCTTACTAAAAATATTCAATAGCTGCTTGCTTTTTTTTCAAACTTTCATCTGTTTGACCTCTGCTTTAATTTGATTTCTAAATTAAAAAAATTGTGAAATACAAAACTACCAGAAATAAGTTTAAAAAATTACTTGTAATACCACCAAGTTAGATTAAAATTCTTACTAAAAATGCTTTACAATGAAACATAAGACCACTGGTATTCCATACAAGACGTCTCCATTTTTGAACATTTTCCAAATAGCAGAAAACTCGGTTCTCCACCTGCGGTCTTATTATTTCAGATCGAGTTAAGTTTGCTTTAACGAGATCTAAGGGAATACAATCCAAGTTAAGCCGTCTTTCTGATAATTAGGAAAACCCATTTGAATGTATTAAAACGCGGGGAACGAATATTAAAAGTCCACGTGGACTAAAAGGACTTGGAAACTAGTTTTATCAAATTAACTAGAAATCGATAGCAATTGGAATAGGTCAATCTCATTTTCCTAATTTCTTCAATCCTTTCTTAAGAAAATTAATAAGAAAAAAAAGGTATTTTTTTTAAGCAAAAGTAAACTCACTAATCAATAAAAGCGCGAATATAAAAATTCTATATTCCAATTTATCCATTTGACGCATTTTTCTCACAAAAAGATATAGATTGCGATGAACGTGAAAAATCATTATACCTTACACGTTATTTTATTATTTGTGAACGATACGAATAATTTTATATCCGAATGTCCAGAAATTCAATTTTTTAAATTTTCAATCAAAGAATTTCTGAGTTTAAATATTTATCTTTTTTTTTCTTTTTTTTTACCGTCGCGTTAATTTTATACCAAGAGATAAATTAAGTTAGAAAAATGAGGATCGTACACTTATACACTTGTCGGAACAAAAATTGACCTAACTAAAATTAATTCCTCTTTACTAACTTTTAGCTCTGTGTACGCAAGAAATTCAGACTAAAAATGAACAGGTTAACGGGTTAAACAACTACCATAAATTGTCATAAGTATTAAAATTTTTAAAGGACTTTTATAGCAGCCGTCGCTAATAACTACATACGTGTAACTAATGGGGCATAAATTGGTGCATTAAAAAGAGGAGAAAAGACAATAAATTTTAGGATATTACAAGATCGTGAAACACGTAAACAGAAAATTTCAGAAAAATTTTGTGTCCGTGGAAACCGGCTTTGCAAGATAAGTGGTTGAAGATATTTCCCAGTAAAATGAAATTTAATTAAAAATGTGTTGGATACGAGCACCAAAGATGGGGATTTTGTTTTTTTTTACATTTATTGGATATTTTCATTGATAAAAATGAATATTTTAAACGGCTTAATTTTGATGCGCTCCTTTTTAATGGAAATATCGGATATTTCGTTAAACTGCAGGCGTTGATTGGCGAATTATTTGAATGAATATACGCGAAATTGTTTTACCGTATGAAAGTAAATAATTACTCGTAAAATCATTAAAAAAATCAGCGTGTTACGATGGAATCTGGCAAACGTTAATATTCATTTTCAGAGTCTTGTTTATAAACGATCGCAGATGTATGTGAAATATGTCGCACGTAAAATTCAATTCTCCACCATTGCGTTGCTCTCAAATGAATGGTGTTTTAGTAATATTTATCATGCGAAATTAGTATTTATTGGTCAGGTGTGCTGAAATATATCGAAGCGGCTTTTAACGGAAAAAAGGAAATTGAAACGCGAGGTTTGATTATAATTAACGCTATGTAAGATGAGTAACTTAACGATTATATTATTATTAGATTATTTTAATGTTATTTAACCTTTCGTGCTATTTTACGTTATACTGTTAGAAAATAATATATAATATTTTATTCTTTCAAAAATTAGCTTTCTGAACTAAATATGTGAAACAATTAAGAAATTAATTTTCACAATCCTGAATTAAAAATAATAATCAAACTTTATCACACCCAATCAACAATCCTCTCTACAAATACACCTCGATCAAATTTTCCTACAAAATTAATAAATTTTTAATTTTCGCAATCCTAAATTGATCTTCGACTAAAATTAACAATAACATAATTCTTTCTCACAAAATCAACCCATATTCGTCACACCTAATTCACAATCCTCTCTACAAATACACCTTCATCAAATTTTCTTACAAAATTAACAAATTTTTAATTTTCGCAATCCTAAATTGATCCTCCACTAAAATTACCAATAACATCATTCTTCGTCACAAAATCAACCCATATTAGTCACACCTAAACCACAATCGTCTCTACAAATACACCTCGATAAAATTTCCTTAAAAAACCAACAAATTTTTAATTTCCGCAATCCTAAATTGATCCTCCACTAAAATTACCAATAACATCATTCTTCGTCACAAAATCAACCCATATTAGTCACACCTAAACCACAATCCTCTCTACAAATACGCCTCGACCAAATTTTCTTAAAAACCCAAAAAATTTCTAATTTTCGCAATTCTAAATTGAACCTCCACTAAAATTACCAATAACATCATTCTTCGTCACAAAATCAACCCATATTAGTCACACCTAAACCACAATCGTCTCTACAAATACACCACGGTCAAATTTCCTTAAAACCAACAAACTTCTTAATTCAACACCAGAAGCAACCACGAGAATCAGCTTTTACAATCCCAACTCGAACAACTTCCCTTAAAACCTTCCACAATTATATTTCCATGCAAATTTTTTGTCTCCCGTCCACGCTTTAAACTTTCGCTCCAACACCCTAAAGGCTTCTTTTAAAAAACTCGAGGGCAGAAAGTAGGTCCTACTGGTTCAGTGGAATTTCGATGGGCCAGTCCTCGTGTGCTCGAGTGCTTTCGATATTGCGGTGCATCCCGAAATTCCTAAGGGCTTGGTAACACGACCGCCCAGAGGGGGACAGAGGGTTGAGAGGGGG
>SMSQ01001010.1:0-10655 GCA_019453375.1 Ctenoplectra terminalis
GACGTATTTTGTTTCAATTTTTGTTCATTTCTGTCGGACAGTTCGAATGTAACGAATCACAATTCTGATGCATCTTCGGAGCGATATTAATGTTTCCTTATTCGTCGTTTAGTACGTAGACTGGCAGATTAAAAGGATGCGCGCGTTCGTACGAATGAAATTTTCTTTTTCCTAGGCGGTAGGAAACCAGAGGAAAGACCGACCGTTCGTAGATCATCGTTTCGAGCAGTGAAGCCAGTGATGCCATACGAAGTCGGAGCTGAAGATGAAAGTATGATGAACTTGGAAGCATCCCCTGTGCCAGTGATTTCACCGAAGGTGGTGCCTCCGCCCGTTTTAGGCCCTGACGAGGAACGACGTTTCAGACGAAGAGGCTCTCAATTGTGAGTATATTATCTCGTTTGATAATGCTTCTCTGAGTGAATTAACTAGGTTTCTTGAAACAATTTCGCTTCAGGACAACACTCATTTGTACACTCAATTTTGTTTCTTACTGGATAGATATGTTCCCGAAGAAAGGGTGTGAAAAAATTCGCGTAAAAAAAGATATAGAATTTATATAAAAATAGAAAATTAATTTCAGATCTGAAAAGTCAGGAAAAATATTACAACAAAGAATATGAAAATTTGTGTTAGAATTTTATTATTTTTCAGTCCTTATTTGCACTGCTTACTTTATAAGCAATATTTTGTAAATCAAAATGAAGCGTATGAAAAGAGAATAGAATTTTTTTTCTAAAACGTATCAAATGAAAATCGTGCGAAGAAAATTCGCGAAAAAAAAACGAAATTAGGTATATATCTGAATTATTATAACTGTTTGAAAGGGACACAGAGTTCGAAGATTTATCAATCGGGTGATTATAAATTTAGGAAAAGTAAACCAAGAATTTAGTTTAGCTTAGAGAACATCGATGTTTGCACGAACCTCTTTTAAATATTAATATATTCGAGAAAATGATTGCCGTACGAAATAGAATTTTGTAATAGAATTTATAACTCGTTTAATAACATTTTGTTTCGTGAAAAATATTCTTGAATATTTTACGCGAAAATATTGTTTAATTATTAACCAAGAGATATCTCTCTGCACCGAAACACGGAACAGCGCGTGAAAAGTTCTGCGGCTAGTTTTAATCAAAATTTACGTTAGTTTGTGAAATGAGTTACGAAACAAGTGAGGAACAAGAGATTAAATGGTATCTCTAAATCTTTATTTAATCCTGTTATGTTCTACTTTTCCAGTATAAATTGGTATTACGCGGTGCATTTACGGCGTAGGTTGGGAATCAATTTAATCAACAATTATATGTTACGTGGAATATATTTTTTTTCCTCTACTACTCTTTGTTCTACTTTCTTCTTTTTTTTTCTTTTCGAATCCCTTTTATTTCGGCTCAAAAATATTCTCATAATTTCAACAATAAAGGTAGAAATTTATTTCTAGCGACACAGTGTTTGCATAAATTTGATTCTTAAATTTTTCATCATTCTGTTCTGTCTGAAAACACGTGTCAACGGATACCGCGTTACAGATCACCTATATATCGTTACTCTTGCCCCCTTTCCTATTTACGTATGACGAAACAGAAACTTGTGAGCCGAACAGTCGATGTGTTCAAGCTCGCCTCCTTTTCCGCGTCTCGCGAGACTCCCTTTCTGCAAACGAAATATTTTCTCTTTGAAGAAACAAGATAAGAGACCTACTTTCAAAGCACACCAACTCAGAGGCAACCAAATTTGATCTCGAATCTTTGAATAGAATAGAATCTTATGAACACGATTCGAATTTATTAATCCTCCACGGACACTGCGCGTACAGTCACGTGAATTGTTATCAACAATTGTTAAGAGAAAATGTTTCGAATTTTATAATTACAGTGCGATTTGTTGGTCATTTATACTTTTCTACGAAAACATATCGTGCGTCTACTTTTTTTAAATTCTTTTCGTTGATTCTAAAATTGACGTTATTTTTAGTTTTCTTTTTTATTATCGCGTTAATTGTTACTGAAAATATTTAATAGCAATTATTCTACATTTTACAAGTGTTATATGATTTTTTTGTGAAAAACATATTGTATTTTTTTATTTACTTCCTTTTTTTTCACCCTTATAAACTGTCTCAGAGAATAATTTTCATTTAAATCATACCGTAATATACCGTTTTAAAATCGTAATAACATATTTCAGTAATTTCAAATTGATCAAATTTGGACGAACCTAAAATGATTTAACCTTCTTCGATCTAGAATTTATACCTAAAAAGCTAGCTTTACACTTTCGTATGAAATTATCATACCGCGGTGAAGGTAGCGACGCGAAGGTACACTGTACGTTCGAAACGTTTGCACAACTGTGTAGAGCTAAGGTCAATAAATTATAAAATGAGGAATAATAAAATTCTACACGGCCCTCTAAAAATGTAATCTTGTCGAAACGGCTGCTTCCACTGTTTTTCATTTTTCATTTCGTCCATAAAAGAAGAAAAAAAAAACAAAAAAACAAAATGCTTTCAAAACACACTTTATCAATATACGAAATAATAATACTTGAAAATTATGAGAACAAAGCTCATTTATAAAATAAGAATCTTTAATGTTCTATCTAATTTTGAAAATTATTTACTATCAACCAGTATTGTATTAAAATAAAGAATTGCTTTGAAACGATTTAAAATCTTGATTTAAAATGAAATTATTATTCCTAAATTATTTTTACACCAATGATAATATAGCTAAAATAATTAATTATTTCAAATTGTTATACATATTATACAATATTACAAAAGGGATCGGGATTGAGGAGGTTGTGAGCGGGAGACCAGATAAGAAAGTGGTAACGTGGCTCGAGAAATTGAGAAAGAAGAGAAAAGAGAAGACTGTACACAGCTAAGAGAACCAAAGAGAGTAGGACAAAAATGGAGAAAATTAAGAGAATAGAATAGAAAAGGGTGCAATAATCAAGGAAATCAGAGAGCAGGGCGAGAGGCTAAGAACGAGAGATAGAATGAGTGTGCGGATGAATGGAAGAATAAGATAGTCGTGTAAAACATAGGGTATTGTAAACCAATTCCAATTCTTAACTGTAAAGCTGAATAAATAAATATTATTACACAATATTACAATATTACAATATTATGGTGTATCATCTTCGTTTCAAATCAAATTCGCCCGGGTTAACCTGAAACATCATACGAACCCTCCATCGCGTAATTGTTTCTTCCAAGCGAAAGTAAGAAGCGACGCAAGATGTCGGCCGATTAAAGCGTTAAAAAACGGTCTAATTCCCGGGGATCCGGTTGTGGGCGGAAAATTACCAGCATTTCCTCCCTTTTCTTCTCTCGTAAGAACGCGGTCGTTCGCGGAAACAGCAAAAACTCGAGTAAATTGCAAACACGACGTTCCCGCCACGAGAGAAATAATTAATGCCACACCTATGCAATCTCCTGAGAACACATCCTCCTTCGGCTGTAGCCCCGTTTCCTCTTCGCACAGTTATCGTAGTTCCGCACATCCATCTGAATTTCTGCAAATTCTCAGCCACGTTTCTGGTAACTAGCTGTTATTAATATCCGAGACGAAGCTGTTTCTCGATTTTCATTAGGTTTGCTCATTTACGAATTGCGTTAGGAATTATATTAGCGCCCAGGATGAAGGCGTTCTTCGATTTTCGCGTATCTTGCGCATATAATACTCGTATAAGATGGATCGAGGCCAATCGAATCATTTTTTGTTTAATAAAAAATAATGCGAAAAAATTTTCGTGGCGAGTGAAAGAAGGATGGAAAAAGGATAGGAAGTCGTGTAGGTCCTTCTGGTGGCGGAGTGTAGGAGGACCGTCACAAAATAATAGTCAAAATTTATATAGTTAACTTTTTACTGTGAATTCGTGATTAATACTCATTTAATTCGAACATTTTTTAATTTAAAAATCTTTCTCTTCAATGAATTCTTATTTCGATCCGATTCGCCTAGATTTCAATCCTTTAGCCTAATACTTGTGTATATTTTAGTAAAAAATTATTAATTATTTTTGTACGCGAGAAGTCGCGTTTATCAATGATGAAATATCGCTTCGATCAGCAATCGTTTAGCAAGAATGCTTTGAATTTTTTTCACAGACAATAGGAAGCTTTGTCGATCAATGTAAGGTAATATGTACGGGTAACATGGAAAGATAAAAACATCGGTGGCCATTCGATAGTATTTTTGTTCTTTTTTTTTGTGTCTCTAATCGTTTTGACACTGTAGCTCCGCACAGTTCCATGAAACATTTTGAACGTAATGTTTCAATCAGCGTTTCAACTGTCTCGTCTTTTGTTTTATCCACGTATCGGATTGGTTTAATTTTTTTTCAGCGTTCTATTTTTCGATTCACAAAGGTATCGCGTATCGAATCGAGAGTTGTGTAATGATACATACCACTCTGGTTACCGAAATATTTCTTAAACGTTTACTACTATTTCGATTACTAAAATATTTCATAAACATTCGCCGCTATTTTCATAACAAACTCAATTAATGGAATTACAATAGAACCTAACCCAAACAAGTGTTTCAAATAAATTATAGCTCCTCGAACGTTTATCTAGATCCTTAGCTTCGTGCAACCCATCTACTGCATATTTTAATGTAATTTCTCAACCCGAAGTTAAAGATTTAGGAGACCGATGGTTCAACAATTCCCAGAATCTTCTCAAAACGTCTATCTGAATTTTTAATTCCGTGTAATCCGTGGATTACATATTTTAAATGCAATCTTCCTAGTTGAACTTAAAGCCCTAAGAGATCTCATAAAAAAGCTGAACAGAATTTAAATTATCTAAGAAATGAAATCGTCGATGGTTCAACATCTCTAAAAACTTCTATTTGATTTCTTAATGTCGTCTAATTCATCTATTACGAATTTCCATATATGACCTTTTCACCCGAACTTAAATCTCTCAGAGATATCATTAAAAAGCTGAATAGAATTCAAACTACCTAACAAATCAAATCGTCGATGGTTCGACATCTCTAAAAACTTCTATACCAATCCTTAATTTCTTCTAATTCATCTATTACGAATTCCGATATGACCTTTTCACCCGAACTTAAAGCTCTGAGAGATCTCATTAAAAAGCTGAATAGAATTCAAACTATCTAACAAATCAAATCGTCGATGGTTCAACATTTCTGAAAACTTCTATCCCAATCCTTAATTTCCTCTAATTCATCTATTACGAATTCCGGTACGACCTTTTCACCCGAACTTAAAGTTCCACGAGATCTCGTAAAAACCAGAATAGAGGTCAGCCAAACGCAACCAAACTGTGTACAGGATAAAATCGTTGACCAATGATTTTTCTTTCTTTCTTTTTTTTTTTAAAGAGTTTCAGTTCCACAAACCAGATAACAGAACGTCCCATTTGTCAGAGTTTCAAGAAGCGATTAAAACTTCCATCGAAGGTATTCCTCGATGTTTTTTCTCGCCGAACCTTCGATTGTTTTAAAAAGTTGGCGCGATTATGGCCGTAGGTACTGCGATAATTCGCGACAACTCATCGTGAAACGTTTCGAGTTCGACTTATCTTTTTTTTTTCCCTCTTCCTTTCTACCCTCTGTCTTCCTCAACGACGCTTAATCACCGTCGCCGGTACTTTAATCCCGTGATGTATTTAAATCGGCCGTATCGATTACTCCAAGTTCGAGCAGGTCGAGCGAGAACCACGCGAAATGCCGTGTTTCACTTAATTCAGCGCTTTTCGAGCATGAACCTGCTTAAGCCACTCGATCTTCTCAACCGCGGTGAAAGCATTCTAAAGTAGCTCGCTCATTTTAGCTGCTCAACTCTAGAGAACTGGATTAATTAGGATTTAGCGAAAGATTCGGGCGGCAGAAGAGGAGGAGTGCAACGTTTTCCACGAACCGAAATGTTTTTTCTATGGTAATTCGATGGTAGTGTTGCTGAGCGAAGCGGAACTCTAAGGGGGTTCGATTGTAATTACGGTTGAGTTTTGGTAAGGGGAATTCAGTCGAATGGAACCTGTTGTTCCGTTTCCAACAGTTGGAACAACGTTGGCTTTAGTTTCGTTCGTTTAATTTGTTACGTCAGGACGTTTGGTTGTTAGTTCCTGGAAATCTGGATTAATTAGTTGTTTCGTGGTATATCCTTCGACGTTGTTCGTTAAAATGTAATTTTACATTTAAATCGTTTCTTGGAAAATATATTTACAGATCGGTCGACTCCGGTGAGATTAATCGTTCGGTTTCTGAAAAGTTAAGCATCATGTGTTTTGGTATTTAATTTGAGAAATTTACAGAAAACGGAATCGATCGGTTTTGTCAAAGTTCCTATAATTCTGCAATTTACTCCGCCATTGGTATCTTAGATCAGTAACAAACAGACTGCGGATATTCATGCGAGTAAAATATGTTGCAATATGCCACGAAGCATGCAATTTAACTCTTTGGAGCACGCTGGGATTAAAAGTGTCCCACCTTTTCGATGCATCGTAATGCATAGTGGGACATTTTTAGTCCCACCTCGACTTAGAGAAAATGATGTACTTTAATGAGTACCATTCATCAACCCATGTGGCACGGTGGGACCATTTGAGTCCCATCCTATAACAAGAAATTCAATTAAATTACTATTTTTTTTATGTTTTTACATTATGCGATTCCTTTATTAGTAAAAATATACCAATTTTGTTTCATTAAAAACGCAATCAAATTTCTATGCAACATCTATTTTATTTCTGAAATCCTATGCCGCAAAGAGATAAACAGCGTGAGTGATTACGATTCTTCGACAGTAGCTTCGACTGTAATTCTTTCTTCTTCTCCTTCTCTCGATTCACGTTTCCTGTCGCCTCGTGTAAAAACGAACGTTTGACACTTTGATTTCAGACCGGATATAAAAGCGATAAAGGGATTGGCATCTTCGAGCGCTCCAGGAGCGGCGAAAGTAGCCCCTTCTTCGGCGGTGAATAGGGTTGCGGCCGAAGATCGCGAGTTGGCTCGACAAGGAAGCCTCGTGGATGGAGAAAGCATCAAGATCGTTATCCACCACGCGGACAATGACATGAGTGAGTATCTTTCACAAGAATCTTTCATTAAAATTCTTCTCCCGTTATACGACATTACGGAAGCTGTGTCAAGAGACCTTCGTTGCTCTCTTCGCGCCTCGGGCACGTTGGCTGATAACAATAACTTTAACGATATCTTGCCGCTTCGAGGATCTTTCAGAGAATTTTGCTACGTAAGATGCTTGACATAACCGATACCGGTCTACTGTTCTACAAATATTGATGTTACCGGAGATCGTTAAACGGAAGAGTGGAACGGGGTTTAACCCTTTGTCTTTCTATTATTTCAGCAGTTACACATGTTAGCGATAATAGCTATTATTGTAGGAACGTTGGGTTGGCCCGGGTAAAATACTCAATTGAAAGATATAACAAGGTCTTTAACGCATTCGCTGCCAAGCCTAAATTATACGAAGTCATTCCCATTGCCATTTATATTTTGAGTGTTATTGTTTACCAAAGCTCTGTTATTTCTTGGTAAGAGCACATATATTATCATACGTAATAATTTGCAAGCATAAAACCAAAGACGAGTATACTCGTCTTTAACTCATTCGCTGCCAAGCCTAAATTATACGAAGCAATTCCCATTGGCATTTATATTTTGAGTGTTATTGTTTACCAAAGCTCTGTTATTTCTTGGTAAGAGCACATATATTATCATACGTAATAATTTGCAAGCATAAAACCAAAGACGAGTATACTCGTCTTTAACTCATTCGCTGCCAAGCCTAAATTATACGAAGCAATTCCCATTGCCATTTATATTTTCAGTGTTATTGTTTACCAAAGCTCTGTTATTTCTTGGTAAGAGCACATATATTATCATACGTAATAATTTGCAAGCATAAAACCAAAGACGAGTATACTCGTCTTTAACTCATTCGCTGCCAAGCCTAAATTATACGAAGCAATTCCCATTGCCATTTATATTTTCAGTGTTATTGTTTACCAAAGCTCTGTTATTTCTTGGTAAGAGCACATATATTATCATACGTAATAATTTGCAAGCATAAAACCAAAGACGAGTATACTCGTCTTTAACTCATTCGCTGCCAAGCCTAAATTATACGAAGCAATTCCCATTGCCATTTATATTTTCAGTGTTATTGTTTACCAAAGCTCTGTTATTTCTTGGTAAGAGTACATATATTATCGTACATAATAATTTGCAAGCATAAAACCAAAGACGAGTATACTCGTCCTTGGCAGCGAATGGGTTAATATTAATTCTTGTTGAATATTTATTTGTAAAATAAATTCAACAGAGTTTTAACTAAGTATATTTACTAATATCTGTTAACCCATTTGCATCACCAAGCGGAATATTTCGCACGTAATATCTTCTCTATATCACCAAACGCGGAATAATCCACCGACAGCGACATCATACCGTAGCATTGAAGTTTTTTCTGAGACGAAAATGAAAGAAAAAAATTAAAATCGATTAAAGTTTCTCGCGTTGATTTGAAAATCTTCGAATCAATAATTGTTACGAAGATATATACTGATATTTAAAAAGATGCAAGTACGTGACATATTATGATGTACAGGTTGAGCGAAATAGAAGTAGCAGAAGGCTTGAAAAAGCGCTGTATAAAAATGTCAAGCTAATGAAGCCCCGGAGGTCGTTGAGATATTAAATGGCGACGATCGGAAGAAACCGTAACAAAAAGTTAACGATGACACGTAATAGCAGCTATTTTACGTCGTTTTTTATCGCCTTTTTCAATGCATTCCTGGAAATAGATTATTATCCCAGTTCTTCTCTCGGTATAACGAAGAAAGAAGATTGGTAAATTTCCTGAACGTTAGAATCTTTGCAATTTCTACAGTGGAATTTTATCTAACGTAAAAAATTGATAAAAGATTAACTCAAACAATGTTTTGCAAATACTGCAGCTTTGAAATTTATTCCGCAATTAATAGCACATTTTATCTGTAGAAATATTAACAAACAATTAATTGAACTAGTAGAATAGTCTAGAAAGCATCGTGCATTTAAAAATTTTAATTAATAGAAACGTAAAGAATAGAAAAAGTAAAGAAAAAAAAAAATTAAACGTTATGCTTCTTTAAATTGTAGTTATCGAAACAGACTGAATAATAGGGACACAAAGAACACGAAAAGTGAAAGAAAGAAAAATAAATGAAGATTATCAAAGAAGATAAACTTGATTCTTGGACGCAATTTCTGATGGATCTAGCAGGATATAAAATTTGATCAGTTTACAAGCAGGTGTCTGTGAAGGTTGCCATAAAAAAGATATGAGAAGCTTTGCTAGGATGGTTTCTCAGAAACTTCAATTTCAGTCGGAAACAGAAACACCTTTGGTTTAGATACTTGGAGATACTTCGATAAATAATGCTGAGAAAAATGTTATTTTCTTATTTGAAAAAGAAAAACGACACTGATGCACGATGAATCGACGAAAAATAGAATTGTTTCGATATATTTAAAATGTTTTCCAATTTTTCTTACGGTGACGTAGAAAAATCCCCTTTTTTTTTATTTATAGTACGTGTTTTATTACCAGACTACGGATTTTTATAGATTCGTGGAAAATTTTAAAGCAAAAATGTGCGAGTAAATTGAAAATATGGTGCGCGATAATATACTCGTTATAATATTTAGCGAATAAAACAGCTGTCTATCTAACTATTATTATTTTTTTTTCTTTTTAATTATATTCGTAAAAGTTCCAGTCTATTCGTTACGTTTCGTGGTTCTCGAAAAAGTACCTAGCACTTGCGAAGAGCCTAGGAGACACGAACTCAGTTTCTGCAAGAATAAGCATCGATCGAGATTGGAATTGGGGGGTATAAACGAAATCGCCTTTACGCTACATCGAGCGGAAGTCACGCGTTTGCATTATAAAAAAGAAAGCTGGCCCAATCTTCTTCCACCCTTCCAAGATTTTTCTTTTGTTACCATTTGGCTGTCAGTTCCGAGAGAAACATTTTTATTTATACGCTTTCACGCGTCGTTTACTTTATTTCGAACATAGTTGGTTCCAAAAAATTACCGATCCCGCAATCTCTATTATATTTTTGAAAAAAAAACAGTAAACGGGTGTTTTGTTCAAAAATTTCTTTTTCGAACCAATAATATCGCGATCAGATTTTTAGTACGAAAGAAAAATTTCTTTATGGAAGTTAAAATTTTATAAGTTTCATTTCATATTATTTTCATATTATTTTTATATTATTTTTACTGAAAGATTCACATTTCATATCAATTCTTTTACTCGAACTAGACTTGAAAAAATATGAAAATAAACGTTTACGCTTTATGTTACTTCTTACAGCGCCATGGGTGAACTCGAAAAGAAGAATGAAATTAAGAAGAGACTCGGCTTTGGACAAAGGGCACAGAAGTAAGTACACCATTATTTACCATAAATTTACCGAAATTCAAAGCGAAACGTTCTTTTAAGAAAAGATTTATGCGTTCTCCAATATTTTGTACCCGACGAAACCTTCTTCTCAGAAAATACACACACATCTATTCTTAACAATTTCAGTTCAGAAAATTTAAGTAAAAAATGAGAACGCGATCGAATTGGAAATAATTGGAAATAAT
>SMSQ01001014.1:6663-35475 GCA_019453375.1 Ctenoplectra terminalis
TCCGATATCTCTTTTCTAAAAATCGTTAAACTTGAGTTAAAAAAATATTCCAAAAAAGTGGCTACTAATTTACTCTACTTACAAACAAAGTATCGTGTAATTAAAATATAACACAAAACTTTCAGGCATCGACTTGTTTAACGGCGCAAGAAGACACCGTGTCCGAGAGATCAGGCGCCCTCAGCGAGGAGCAATTTCGTTGCTGGGAGTACATGCTCGAACAAAACACTCAGCTCCTGTTCGACAAGGAATTGGACACCTTAACGAGGACCCCCCTACGGCGAGGTCAATCGAGATCCACGCCTCAATTAGGTAGCAATTTGCCTTTTCTATCGAAGAGGTTCGGAAGTGCCAGATCCTTTAATCCTTCTCTTCCGAGACCGCCCATCGTTCGATTCGGTAGTGGAAGAAGATTACTGAACGGAGGTCCGAACGCGGCTTACTTTGGCAGCCTGCAGAGGCTGATGCCGTATAATCTGGAATACGATTTCGCCGTCATTCAGGAAAGAAACGGATTAGATTCGTTGGAGCAAGACGCGACGAGGATGCAACAGTATTGGGGAGTAGCTACGACCGAATTGTGATACACGAGTTGAGCACGATATTGCTGCAACTGATGGATTTTGAAATTGTGATGCGATGTTGAAAGGTGTTATCGTTATTTACGAGCGATATTAGATATCAGAAGATGAACTCATCTTTTAACCGGAAAAACAAATAACGAGAAAGGTGAATAAAGTATGCGATGAATTGATAATATTAGACCGGTTTTTGTTCACGAGCTATTGAGGTTTAATTGATTGCAACGATGTAGGGATTACTTGACAAAGGAAGATATTCATAGATAGATCTTTATTTTTTTTATTTTTTATGGAAATTAATATTTCATTGTCAGGGAATGAAGATGATGAAAAGATAGAAATGAAATAGTGTGTTGATATGTTTTAAGAATTTTATGGAACATTTATTTAATCTGAATTTTGAATTTATTCATTATTTTATATCGTGATCCGAATTTATTTTCGATAAATTATTACCCGGTTGTTTCTATCGAATTTGTTGGTAGATTGGATCGCTGTGCTGTTAAAACGATCGAAAGAATTATTTACGTTCGGATATTGAAGGAATTATTGATGAAAATAAATTATTGTTCGATATGCAAACGTGCGTATTGAAAGTTGTATTAATATTGATATAAATATCGTGTTATTTTTTTCATAACGTGTAGCAAAAAAAAAATAAAAATGTTCTTAATTATAAAAAACCTAGTTGCCAAATATATATAAATTATACCGTATTTTTCTAAATATTGCACGAACGTAAAGAAAATGACAAAATACTGAAAAGTCAATGCTACTAGTTACGCGTTCACTCATCTCGAGAAACGTGTGAACTTGAACACGTATAATAAATTGTAAATATTTTAAGAACACCAGAAGAGAAAATTGAAGGGAACGTTGAATACGTAGTAGAGTTCATTAAAAAAATGTATATAAATATCATGTATTATATTCTAAAATGTTCATAAAATTTTCAGTTGAACCGACTGATTAAGATAAGCTATCGTAAAGACCAACTATGAACTAAACGTTTACATACATGAAATACATGACTCTATTCAAATAACAAACAAGGGGATCTCACATTATATGTACAGAGTATACGATTACTTATTAAAGCGAGCTTGAGAAATCGCTCGGAAACTGTTTCTCGAATTTCTTAAACGAGCCTTCTGTGATTTAACATCGTTCATTTCAATAAATTCATACACGCGAGTATATTGAATGACAAAAAGAAAAAAAAAAAAGAAAAAGAAAACAGTAACGTGTAACACTTTACAACAGAAAGTTAATTTTAAGTGCGATTTTCATTCGTAGAAATTATTCAGTTTCCTATAACGATTATGATAAAGAATATTTTTGTACCAATGAAAAATGTAGCGACTACTGTACCTGAAGCTACCAAATAAATGATCAAACAGCAAGAACAGAGGATTGATTATAACGTGTCAAAATAATGTTAATTAACACGAAGATGTAATGTCAAAGTTACTTAAGCTTGGATGCCAAGATTCGTTGACCCGGAACAGTACATCGTTTAGTTGTCTTTTATATTTTTAACTAACTGTATAATGATAAATCAACAATATGTTACTCCCAGACATCATCACTTTATCATTGTTTTCTCGCCATCTAATGTCTTAACGGTGGCCTTGATAAGCATTATCTTATTTGTCGGCCAGCATTAAACCCTCTATTTCTCTATCGCAACAAACTCTTTTTACCAAATCGGTTGAATAGATTAAAGGAGATATATCTGCGAATAAAGTAGCTTTCTTTTCCTCTTTGTCGTCTGCATATACAACATGATATAACTTGCCTAGACTCTAGATATCCGAGGCAATATGGCTGGCCTGCATTGAGATAAATACTGGACAATTACAAAAACTCGAGTAAAAGGTTTATCGAATCTTTATACATACCGGATTAATTCTCGCTCCTCTTGATCTCGATGAATACGTATACAACTATTGGCCATCGTTATAAACGAGTACACTTCGATCTTTTTAATTTGTAAAAATTGCGTGTGCGGTACAAATCTCTTCGACCTTTTATGTAACTCGATAGATTGTGCACAAATCGCTAAAACCGATGTTTTATTTATTTTCTCTGGTAATTTTCTGTGGTATATTATTGATACGATAAAATACATCTTTTAATTCAGTCTTCGGATCTTTAACAAGAAAACAGAAGTAGATAGCACTCCTGAAGCCGTTAATATTTAGATGAATAAAATGTTGGATATTACTAATCGCATTGTGGTAAATAATAATCGTACAGGATGAAAATATTATTTAAACAAGCAAACATTTGATACACGCGATGTTGCGAAACTTTAGTTTGTGTAATTGTAAAAAAATAATAGTATATGTATATTACAAATAATATAAAAAAATTATTTTCTATACGAAACATAGATTAAAAATTAAAAAGAAATATCTTCCTCCTGTGGACACACAGCGATCGACGATTTAAAATTAATTCTTGCTTTCGTCAAACTTCTTAATTAATGCATTTTTTAATTTCATCTGCATAGATTTGTATTTTTGTATGAAATTAATTTTTATACAATTCATTTGTACCACACCTCTAAAATGAATAAAATATTCGACCGATATTTTTAGATAGTTGACTAAATTTATCGATACGAGCTCAATCTCGAGTATTTCTTTATCTATAAGTTAGAAACATTTTCCACGTGATCGCAGATAGTAATCGTAACAAGATTGTTGAAAGTAGTTAAGTTTTAGGAAGTTGATAATCTTCTTATTGTAACTTAGGCGATCTTATTTAACACGTTTGTATCGCACGAATTTCTAAACAATATTACATTTTATTTTCTTTATAAAGATTAATTAAGCAGCATAAAGAATATCTAAATGGTATTAAGTTTCATTTTCTTTGCACAGATTAATGAAATAGTATGAAGCACAGAAAAATCTCAGATTATAAACTGAACAGTAATGAATAACAGTTTCGTTGAAAAAAAATAACTTTATTTACTGCAGTTGTTTATTATGCACTCTATTACGTTCGGTGCAGCACGTCACATATTTATGACGTCCCGTTCTTTATGGCAAATGGACGTCACACATGCGTGACAGCAATAACTTTACGCTCTTATAGTTATAATACTTGAACTATATACCAATGTTACACATACGCAATATTTTTTAATATCAACTTGACCTCTTTCGTACACTTAATTTACTTATTAAAAATGTATACTGTATCAAGTTGATAAGGAATACTTAACAAAAAATAATTAACACATTAATAAACAAAATTATCGCCATTGTTACATGGTAAAATTTCTAATGACGAAACGATTTCGGAACAACACAATCATATAAATTTGCGTAAATGAAGTATCGAAGTGATGCATGAAGTGTAACACGTACACGTAACGTCTATAAACTCGATCGTATTATTTACAAGTATGATTAAATATCTGTTAGATGAGAAACGCCTACAATCATGCAATAATCACATCCGTTTACTGTGCTCTTCGTATCGCTGTACACGATGGAATTAAAGTTGATGTCGTTAATTAGAAAACAGAGTACTCGTAAATATCGTACTTTCATGATAAGTACACAGATAGAAATCGAAACTTGACTGTGATATACGTACTTAAAATTATGTAAACACTTCACTTCGCGCTGCCGTTCATTTTTGTAAATTCTTGTGCGCTACATTACAGATGAATTTCGTATAAAACAGGAACATATTAATCATAACGGTCGTTGTATCTGGACGGATTTATTGATCCTTGATTGTAGAGATAAATCGGTTCCCTGTATCAAAATTACAAGGGATGAGATAAATTTGTAAAATAATTCCATGATATAATTGTTAGAAGTACAATTAATTATCAGCGTTGAGTGTTTTTCCAAGAAACGCTCTATATGTTACGCACAAGTATGATTGCACTTGGATGAACAAATTTCAATTGCTTTGAAATAAATCCGCGATAATTAACCTTTCGCCGCATATTAATCTCGGTTCTTAATATAACATTTATTTACAAAGGAATGATAAATCTCTAAACATTCTGTTATAAAAATGATTTCTTCGATGCGAAGCATTCGTCGTGAAAAATGTTAGTCTTATAATGTTTTATCGTACCATCTCTAATGATTGTAATTCTCTTTTCTTTCAAATATTCTATAATATACAATACTTGTGTTTCAAAGTATACGAACAATAGAAAGTATCGCTTACTAAATATACTTTCTCACTTTTAAGATTCAACATAAAATAAATTACAATTAATCGCACAGTGAATAACCGAGATAAATATAAAATCTATTAAATGTAATTAAAATAATATAAAACTATCAAATATAATTAAAATTATATATAATTAAAATAATATAAAACTATCAGATATAATTAAAATGATATATAATTAAAATAATACGAAACTATTAAATATCATTAAAATCATATGTAATCAAAGCAATATAAAACTATATTAAAATTAACTTTCACAAAATATTGCGCGCGTGGACAATCATGTGACTCATCTACACAGGCGTGTACATGCACGAGCTTGCATAAATGTGGAACGCATCAGAGTCACGTGCGTAGGATACAAGAGGAAAAGAAAAGTGGGGGGTTTGTAGGGTTTGCATAACCTGATTGAAACCCGACACCAACAGTCAGTAGTATTTCGACGGCGGTAAAGGTTGTGTTGCTGTGTTTCGACGACTTGTCTCTTTCGCTCTCTCACTTCGTCTACCGCTGCTCCGTTGCTTACCTGTAATTGTATTTGTAACATTTGTAAAAGCTTTTTCGTCGCGATGTGTGCACGCGTTATATATTCGTCGGTGAAACACCGCGGGCCTACTTTTTACAGTTAGTTCACCTGCTATGATACCCACCCGAAGAAGAGCTTGATACGGTGCACGTGACAGAACTTAGTGAGTAGCATGATGCATTATTACCCTACCGCCACTAGCTTCGCCGCCGCAAGAATGTTTCTCGATATTTCTTTTTTCTTCTTCTTTTTTTCTTTTTTTTTCTTCTTTTTTCTTTTCTTTTTTGATACGCGACAGACCACGTGATTGCGTCAGTTTGTTTTCAAGGTGTGTTCAAAAAAGCTGTCTCCCTCGTTATCCGTCTGCTGTTTACATTCGCTGCTTAAAATTAAAAAGTCAATAAAGCGAACAGTTTACTTTCTATCGAGTTGAAACGACAAATGATACACTGTTTTTATCGTGTGTCATAATTTACAAGGAATTAGCAACCATGTTTAACCCATTGCCGCAAATGACGGCTATAGCGGTCAAATTTTTTTCGATATGTAGGCAAATGACGGCTATAGACGTCATGAAAATTTTAATTATTAAAAAAAGTACAGCGTTTGTACACTTGTTCTTGGTTAAGTAATGGATGAGCAAATGACGGTTATAGCCGTGAAAAGTTTTTTTATCGAAACTGTGGCCAAATGTGATTCGCTTCCAAATATACAAGTTACACTGAATTTCATCTGGTAGACATAAACAACTGAAAAAGAAAAAGTGTGTTTCTGAGCGCCACTTCGAAATAAAAAGTGTGCGGCAATGGGTTAAGAGTATATACCTCTCTAATCGTGGAATGAAAATCGACCTCGAAACACGAGCGTACAAGTTCATGCTTTATCGAGTGTTAACGATAAGTTCTAGACTCAATCATTCCTGGTGACGTGTTTTCCAGCGTGTAATTCTCCCACCTATGACAATGTCCTTTATTAAATTGTCTTATTTTATAATTGCCTTTATTAAAGCGTTCGTTGTTAAGAGACCATATGTGAAATCATACAGCGGAATCACGCGAATCCTTTTACGCTAAATCGAAAGTCCACGATCGATGGAGTCGATACGTCCCGCATGACAACTGTGACACGTTACAACGATTCATCGGGGCAAAATGTTACCGTTGCATCGTGTGCGAGCAATGAAAAAAGCCACGATCGACTTGCAATCAATTTTTTAAATACAGATACATTAATTTTGTTACTTTTAAATCACACAANTGTGGCCAAATGTGATTCGCTTCCAAATATACAAGTTACACTGAATTTCATCTGGTAGACATAAACAACTGAAAAAGAAAAAGTGTGTTTCTGAGCGCCACTTCGAAATAAAAAGTGTGCGGCAATGGGTTAAGAGTATATACCTCTCTAATCGTGGAATGAAAATCGACCTCGAAACACGAGCGTACAAGTTCATGCTTTATCGAGTGTTAACGATAAGTTCTAGACTCAATCATTCCTGGTGACGTGTTTTCCAGCGTGTAATTCTCCCACCTATGACAATGTCCTTTATTAAATTGTCTTATTTTATAATTGCCTTTATTAAAGCGTTCGTTGTTAAGAGACCATATGTGAAATCATACAGCGGAATCACGCGAATCCTTTTACGCTAAATCGAAAGTCCACGATCGATGGAGTCGATACGTCCCGCATGACAACTGTGACACGTTACAACGATTCATCGGGGCAAAATGTTACCGTTGCATCGTGTGCGAGCAATGAAAAAAGCCACGATCGACTTGCAATCAATTTTTTAAATACAGATACATTAATTTTGTTACTTTTAAATCACACAAAGCCATAGAGGGTTGATTTTTTCTTCGCGTCAATTTTCAAGGATTGCAGGATTTAAGTCGATTTTAACACTAGACTTTAAGTCGATTTTAGTCAAAATGACTTGTTCATAATTTCTTGTAGAAATTTTAGAAATTTACAATAATGAATTTTTGAGGATTTTCCGGAATTTTTTGTAAAAAAAATATGCATAAAGAATTGTTACCCTTATTGTAGGTATTTTTTTTTTTTTTTATCATTTTGATTTCTTTGCTACAAGTAACTCTACTTTAATCGTCGGTAGTTCCAGTGTTAACAAACTGCTTTGGAATAAAGAAATGGTAAGAACAAGGTTCTATGATTTTTGAAATTTCAGAACCAATGATTTATAAACATCATGAAATTTTGAAGCAATACGATTAGTTAATTACTGGAAAACGTGCGTATAATCATAAATTATCTTAATTAAGATGAGATTTTGAAAAAGATTCCACGTGCACCGATCTAATAGTATTATCGATAATATTATTATTAATAATAATACTTTTATATTTTTACATTTTTAATACAATAACTTATTGATAATACTAGTAACACATTTTTGGAAATACCTATCATTATGATTTCTTTGGTACAAGTAACTCTACTTTAATCGTCGGTAGTTCTAGTGTTAAAGGACTCGGATAAAAATATATATCTTGTTATTTACATTCAGGAAGGCGTTGCCAAAATGTTACCCGATATCTTATTTATGCGTAAATATTTTCTTATCATTTTTTCGCTTATCGCGCAATATGCGTCGACTTACTTTTTTTTCTTTCTTTTTTTCTTCTTTTGGCAGACTTGAGAGAAACGCGTTGTATTGTTTATAACCGGCCGGCCAAGCGTAACAGAGCGAATTAAAATATTTGGAAAATTTGCATCAAACGATTCCACGAACGAAAATGAAACTCTGGACTCTCGTGTTGGGACGAACAACGCGTTACAATAATAATTTCATGTATAGTTCCACGTGGAACGAATGTTGAACAATGATTAGGTAATTGAATATCGTTTATAAATTAAGATCGCACCGATAAATAATTTATGTAACGATGCGTGAGAAGTGAGAAAAATTTCTTTGACGAACTTTGAACGGTATACGTATTCTCTGTTTTATGGATCGCACGAACTGAAAGCTCACATTGGGACTCGATAAACAAACTCAGCTGATTGTCGCAAACAATTGTTCCTGGTTTTACGTCAGTCCACTGTCGTAATATATATGCAAATTAATTCTGTAATTTAGTTCATATACTTGGATGGTAAAATATAGTTATGGTCGATAAGCGTATTTTGTTGAACTTTTCAATTTTCCAATATCCAATTTTTTAAAATATTTCTGTGTACGCTATTGCTGCTAATAACTATCTTTTTATTAAGGTTTAATAAGTACACATAAATAATTAATAATTAATCGTTATTTCTTATTTAAAGATTAACGTATTTGTATCTTATATTTTAAAATAATTTGTATTATTGTATAATGAACTTTTGAATATTTGTCAAAAATAGATTTTAATTTAGTGTTTTCTTTATTTTTAAACTTATAATTGTAGAGAAAATTCGCTTAATACTTGAGGTAATTGGATACTTATGCGACAAAGTGTAATTAAGTAGATAATATATTTTATAAATAGGATATAATTCTTTAGTCGTAATTGTTATACAACTAAACTGATTGTATGCTTTATCGGTATCGACGAGTAATTTTATTTTATACTCAATTGTAAAGTACCTTTTCTATCTGATTGTAGAATCTCGATTCGCATAAAAACAGTCTTAGAAATTACAATGGCTGCGGTTGTTTCAAGGTTGAAAGCTGAAAATATTCATGCATGACAAGCAGCGAAAGATCGATCGATTTAGAATCGAGGTATCTAGTTGGGAAAAGAATGAAAAATAAAACAGAATTACATTACCATCTGTTCTATGCTACTAGTACTTTGGAACCATTTTAAATGAATCACACGAATAAAAATAAAAATTGCCGTGTACCAGTGTGTAACGTACGTATGCTTTATGAAACTAAATTTTCTGCAATTTTCTATCATTTTCTTACTATCTGTGAAACGACGTATGTCACGCTAACGTAACAGGGCATGCAATTTCATTACGTGCAGATATTACACAAGAGCGGCTACATCACGTGTGCACTTCTACAGAAAAATTTTCAAATCGAATCAAGTGATAAAAACGTGGCGAACGATTCGAGAAAAACTAAAAACAGATGACGTTTTCATACTCCTAAGAATATGCATATAATGACAAAAAAGGAATCCGCAATATGAACATCAAGACATAACAACACGTATGTTATTAAATTATAGTTAATTATATATAATCGATAAAAAGAAAGTTTTTAAGAAAGTAGGAAGAAAGTTAATATCATAAATAATTGCACTTAACAGGTACAATCTATGTTATGAACCGTAATTTATTGATTTATTGTACAGCAGGTTGGTACAACCTGCCAATGATTGCTAGCAATTTTAATCTACCCACTGAATAATTAATATTAAATGTTGAAGCATGATCACGATGGTTATCAGGCATGCGGTAGAATGGAAACGTGAATAGAAAATATTTTCCAACCGCTGTTTACGAAACACGTGATGTTTATGGGAAAAAATGGTGCAAGTTCTTTTTTTTGTTTGTACATCAATTACCTGATATAATAGCGAAGTAATGAAAATATGGGTATACGCATGGCTACGAGCACAATGCATCTGTGCCAGTAGGAATGGAACAATGGCACAATAGCCGCGTGCCATAGTTTTATTTTCTTAAGAGTTTATTTTACTCCTTTGTTAAGAATGCTTCACTATGTATATCTACGATACGAAGAGATCGATAAGTAACATGACATGACTTTCTCAAAGGTTGAACATTATGGAGTGAGCTTTAGATTGTTTCTTCTTCCACTTTTATTTTCCTTTTGCATTTTTTTTTACGTAAAAATTGAGTTATTCTAATACTCTTTCGTCTAATCATGTGAAATTGATTTTCGTAGACTGCTTGGACGTATAAAATCGCAGATTTGTATGGATTCAATGTTCATATTAAAGATAAAGTTTTCAATGGAAAAATATTAGACATGGAATCAATAATATTTATATTGAAGATAAATTTTTTGAATGTAAAAATATTAGATATAATAAATTCATGTATAATAAGTATATATTTTAAGTAAAAAAAATTCAAACCAAAGTAAAGTAACATGTTGTTCGTATTTTAGAAATTATAAAAAATATGAGTGCTTCAAGTGGAATATTTTCGCACATTTCAAGTATCCATGTAACATATCGCAACGTGTTGCCGTACTTTTATGGCTAAGATTTTGCAAGGTTTACAATATGACGCACTCGATATTTTATTGCTTCCAATCCATCACGGGAAAATGAAGATGCCAGATGTATTAATATTGATTCTAAATTATTTGTTAAAACACTAATATTTTTGTTGGCGCGTATCCTTATATACCTATGGATTAACACAAAATGAATTGGATGAGGAATATAAACTGAATTTTTTTAACAATTAAGGATCACAGAAAGAAGACTGTTCTGTATTTTATAATTTATAACATAACTGTTTTATAATAGTATATACTTAAATTATTATAGTATTTACTTAAAGTATTTTTTATAGCTTATGAAAGTTCTATAGTTGAAAAAGTGAGATCATAAAAATGACGGCAAGAAAAATATTACTTAAAAATAGTAATATGTAACATATTGCAATTCATTTTATATGCAACATACATCAATATAAATTGCTTTCTTCGTCGAATCGTTTAAGGATAATTAAATATATTAGATACAATCGATCTTTTTGTGCGGCTCTTATGCCGTATCATATTATAACACTGAAAAATGACACGCAAGCTAAAACCTGTAAACAAAAGTGTTGTTTCGTCTATGTTGAAGATCTAAGATAGGATGCAGACGAAAACAAATTCCTGCATAATATTGGTTCCCACGGTTCCCACAAGAACATGTTAAGTTCATCTTTTTTGCTCAGAAAATATCGGAACGAGTTCCCTTTAGACATACTTCTTTTAAAATCCAAAAACACAAATATTCAATCAACCATCATCATACAGGGTGCTTTTTTAAATAATCATTTTTAATAATAGAAAGAAGTTGTATTTCTTTCTTATTTTTTTTTTTTTTCAATTCTTTAACGTGAATTTTTTTTTCAACCTTTAAATAAGCAATATCAATTCTAAATATTGAATCATGTATAATTATTGGGAATAAGAAATTTAATAAAAATTGTTACAAATTGATCTATAGAACCAAAAAGGAGAATTTAGAAAAGAAACATACTAAACAGTTTATTTAATGATCTTCGTTCACAAAATAGATTATAAAATAATTTAAACGTTGTGTAGCTGTGGCGATAAAAAGAAATTAATTGTAATTTTAAGGAAAATCGAGAAATAGTTTAGGCTGTCTTTAATTGTAGTTGAGGAGCACTGTACAAGGCATTGAACTGTGTCCAACTGAGACACGTTATACATATCCAGTTATCTAAATGCAATTCTATTTCTGAATATTTATTTTTAAAAAAATACCTGCTTTACAGCCAAATACGCAGATTTGTATACAGGGTACTTGAATTATTAATATCCAACATTTCTTTCATAGCTTTTTAATTGATTCAACTAATGCGATTAAGAAGTGAAAGAACAGAAATAAACGAATAATTCGTAATGATACTTAAATTATAAGAACTATTTATCCTCCTTTAACAAAGAACTATGTATAGTTTCTTTTGTCGTATGAAAGAAACGTTAAAACAAGTCAATCGACATGCGATACGATATTGTTTAAGGATAGATAAGGTGAAAAACCAAAGGAATATCTACTAGGTATATAACTATTTATACTGCATGTATTGTTAAAATATTTGAGATTAGCAAGAAGCACTGAAAATGTAATTTAAAANAATTTAGAAAAGAAACATACTAAACAGTTTATTTAATGATCTTCGTTCACAAAATAGATTATAAAATAATTTAAACGTTGTGTAGCTGTGGTGATAAAAAGAAATTAATTGTAATTTTAAGGGAAATCGAGAAATAGTTTAGGATGTCTTTAATTGTAGTTGAGGAGCACTGTACAAGGCATTGAACTGTGTCCAACTGAGACACGTTATACATATCCAGTTATCTAAATGCAATTCTATTTCTGAATATTTATTTTTAAAAAAATACCTGCTTTACAGCCAAATACGCAGATTTGTATACAGGGTACTTGAATTATTAATATCAAACATTTCTTTCATAGCTTCTTAATTGATTCAGCTAATGCGATTAAGAAGTGAAAGAACAGAAATAAACGAATAGTTCGTAATGATACTTAAATTATAAAAACTATTTATCCTCCTTTAACAAAGAACTATGTACAGTTTCTTTTGTCGTATGAAAGAAACGTTAAAACAAGTCAATCGACATGCGATACGATATTGTTTAAGGATAGATAAGGTGAAAAACCAAAGGAATATCTACTAGGTATATAACTATTTATACTGCATGTATTGTTAAAATATTTGAGATTAGCAAGAAGCACTGAAAATGTAATTTAAAAATTCTTTGAAAGCTATTTTTAAAGATAAGAATCTTTTCAAAGACATGTATTTTTGTTCAATGCGACGGCATGCGTCGTTCTAAATTATGTCTGTCATTGTTAACCTTGTGCGATCTTGAATATTTAATATCTTCTATTGTGTTGAATTGAACATAAGAATTGTTATATATCGTACATTTTTATTTCAAACAATGTAAACTTACTAAAAAAAAAAAAAAAANTAAATAAGCAATATCAATTCTAAATATTGAATCATGTATAATTATTGGGAATAAGAAATTTAATAAAAATTGTTACAAATTGATCTATAGAACCAAAAAGGAGAATTTAGAAAAGAAACATACTAAACAGTTTATTTAATGATCTTCGTTCACAAAATAGATTATAAAATAATTTAAACGTTGTGTAGCTGTGGCGATAAAAAGAAATTAATTGTAATTTTAAGGAAAATCGAGAAATAGTTTAGGCTGTCTTTAATTGTAGTTGAGGAGCACTGTACAAGGCATTGAACTGTGTCCAACTGAGACACGTTATACATATCCAGTTATCTAAATGCAATTCTATTTCTGAATATTTATTTTTAAAAAAATACCTGCTTTACAGCCAAATACGCAGATTTGTATACAGGGTACTTGAATTATTAATATCCAACATTTCTTTCATAGCTTTTTAATTGATTCAACTAATGCGATTAAGAAGTGAAAGAACAGAAATAAACGAATAATTCGTAATGATACTTAAATTATAAGAACTATTTATCCTCCTTTAACAAAGAACTATGTATAGTTTCTTTTGTCGTATGAAAGAAACGTTAAAACAAGTCAATCGACATGCGATACGATATTGTTTAAGGATAGATAAGGTGAAAAACCAAAGGAATATCTACTAGGTATATAACTATTTATACTGCATGTATTGTTAAAATATTTGAGATTAGCAAGAAGCACTGAAAATGTAATTTAAAAATTCTTTGAAAGCTATTTTTAAAGATAAGAATCTTTTCAAAGACATGTATTTTTGTTCAATGCGACGGCATGCGTCGTTCTAAATTATGTCTGTCATTGTTAACCTTGTGCGATCTTGAATATTTAATATCTTCTATTGTGTTGAATTGAACATAAGAATTGTTATATATCGTACATTTTTATTTCAAACAATGTAAACTTACTAAAAAAAAAAAAAAAAGAAGAAAATGCCGGGGAATTAATATTTATATATTATAAATTTTAGTTTCAAAGAAATTTAAATTATTTAAAAGAAAAAAGAGAAAAATTTCAGGTATTAATAAAAGTAGGTATCTGTATATTTATCCAGACTTGTAATAATATCCAATACCACAATGTCTCTCTTTGCCACAAAAAGTAAAAGCATTCCTAGAAGTCAGCAATGTGGTAATAATCTTTCGGTGGAATTCCTTTGTAAAAACAAAATAAATGATTCCGAAAAATACGTGTAGATTTCTGTTATGCGTTCACATTCTTCACTGTAATCCATGGTTTACATTTTCTCCGCTGAAATGTGCTTATGAGTAAGAATTACATTCCATGAACCTACTTTTTTTCTTGGAAAAGCTTGAGACGTCTTTTCTATCGTACGTACGATATACCAGCACGATAAATAAATCTCTGACTTCGAACGCATCTTCGTGTGAATGCTAACGCATGTTACTTAAAATAAGTTAAGAATTTCGCGTGCAACGTCCCAGATTCTGAAAAAATAATTCAACTATAAAGAAAAAAAGGAAAAATATATAAAAAGCGTAGAAAGTAATTCTAAAAAACATAAGAAACGTTATGTTTAATGTCGTAGTATCGTATTTACTGAATCTTTAGGCTGCGTGATACGAATACCTCTGACGAGGGAACGATATTGATTTCTTCGTTTGTACCGGTATATTACTGTTTCGATATATTAAGTCCTATTGACAAAAACTTTTAGAAGACGAGTTACGTAGCGATACGAGTTCTCGCTAATGTGTATTTGCAATTCGTCAAGTTATATAGCTCTTAAAAAAGCACATCGTACGAGTAAACATGAGTAGCAGATAGAAGTTCCAAGTATAAATGGTTACTGGTGGGCGTTGTGTAAAAAGAAATTTCGAATGTGACGCAATTACTTGAAACCAGATTTTATCGGGTGTTTAAGTCTGGAATACTTCTCACTTTTACACAAAAATATTTGCTTCTTTTTTTTTTTATTAATTATAGACTGCAGGATGATGAAATAACGTAACTGAAACTAAAAATGATAAGAATNTTATCGGGTGTTTAAGTCTGGAATACTTCTCACTTTTACACAAAAATATTTGCTTCTTTTTTTTTTTATTAATTATAGACTGCAGGATGATGAAATAACGTAACTGAAACTAAAAATGATAAGAATGTAAAACTTAACATTGAGATTACAAAAATTTGAATACATAATAATTATTGATGCAATAAGTTAAAGTCTAAGTTAGAATTTACCCAGAGTAGCATTCGAGGGTTAAAGTGGTAAGAAAATGGAATTGAATCACTACTTTCGCTGTAATTAAATTAATGAAATCTGGCAGGAGACCCATCAGATGCCATTATTTAATATAACTGGTATTGCATTTCTCTTCTTTGAAACTCACGAAGAACGGATAGATTAATCACTATTATTCACTGGAAAATATAAAAACACTTAACATTATGCAATTGTTTTTATCGTCTAACTGTACAATCTGACACACAAGTTTTAATTATAGCGACCAAAAGCATCGTTGTGGTGCAAGGTCGTTTACATCATGGCGTTAACCGGATATGTATGTTCTGCACATTGGAAGTGGATTAAAAGTAATTAATATTATCGTTACAGTGTATGATTACGATGTTACACTAATCGAAAATTCGAGATTCGATAGGAAAACAAATAGAGTGGAGGCACTATCTATCATTTTATTCGTTGTAACAGTGATAGGACGATAAAAAGTGTTTTATTAACGATAATCAATTTCAAATATAGTAGTTCTATCGGAATTGAAATACTATTAATCCTTGAAACTTGTTAAAAAAAAGAAGAAAAAGAACAATATTGTATGCTATTCATTACAGTTGTAATAACCGTGAAAGGAATGTGATTTTCTGATGTAAGAAATTATTTGAACCATCTATTAATTATAAAGAAATCTAATCTGATACTGAAAAGTAGATAGAATAATAAATTTCAAGGTGAAATTAATTTCTGCTTTAACTACAATTTTTTTATTTCTGATTTGAATCATTGAAAAAAAAAAAATATGTTAAACTTCTAACGTGAATAACGTTTCCTTTTTTTTTTGTTTCCTTTTTCATTGCAATTTATTTCTCATAATTATTAGAGATACGCTGTAACGATATATTTAGAACTTATATATTTAGACGATATATTTAGACTTATTTAGAACCGACAAATTGCAATTGTTAGCAGCATGATAATAGCTGACGCTGCATCTTTATACACCTCTTGACTGTGGCTGCACACCTTTCACGTTTCAACGAAGTCGAACCAGGTCTGGCGTTGTAGGACTATTGCATATTCTAATGTGGTGCAACGTTACATTTGTATCTGGGATGTAACATAAGATGTAATCCAAGAAACGAATGATTCGACATAAATGCGTTACATTATCACGGTTATAAAAGCATTAACCACAACACGATACTTTTAATAAAAGAGAGTGTTCGCGCGTTTCGTTTCTACGTGTGTGTACGTATAAAATTACATCGAGACCTATTATCTTCATTTCATCTTCGTTTAAAAATATTCCGATACCTGTAGAATTAAAAGGAAAATTAATTTATTAGAAAAATTAAAGTTTGGTTCAAACGTAAGATAATTAATTTTAATTGAACGTGCATTATTGAAAGTTTCGTACTGGAAAATCGTTGCGGGAAGCCAAACATTGTGACCGATGATCACACCTAATTCCTATGGCTTCTGGTTGTAATCGATACGATGTTCTTATTGTGCACCGTTACGAAAAAAAAATAAATAAATGTATAGTAATAATGTCGGAACATCATCCTGTATTGAATAGTTTCCTCTTTTAGTACGTCACAAACTCTTATCGTAGTCCCCCCCGGGGGTCGATGCGAACATTTTTTTTAACGAGTGTTTTCCTGTTGCCCACTATTACTCTTCTTCCGATTAAATGTGTTAAAATTTTTTTTCATATCTATATCTTCCTGCAGAGAGAGAGTAAAATAATCGTATAAACATTATCTAAACTAATATTTAAAAAAATTTCTTTATACACCATTACCATTTTAAATTGAGGAAGCAATAATTCCTAAGCACTACAGGAATAAAAATATTTTTCTCACCCTCGCATATGCTTCTCCAATCACGATAGCGAAACGTCATGTGGCTATACTTTACAGCTATTATTCTCACAAAGTACGTCATTGAAAATTAACTCACGCAAATTGTTACATTCGGTGGTGGAAATATAGTGTCTTGATAGAAAGTCTATGAAAGTTGTGTACCAACTTATTGCACACCATACATGGTAATAACGGAAGTTTTTAAGCGAACGTGAAAGAAGCGTTTAAAATTTCTCGACTGAAGCTTTATATTAAAAACAATCCAATAATATGTATAAATATTGAAACTTGAGTATTACAATTTTCCATAAAACAGTCTCTGTTGAGAAACAGCAATAATCAACGTACATTTGCTATTTTTTTTTTTTTTAATTTAAATTTAAAGTTGCATCAACCCGAATGGGTTATTAGCAACCGCGTAATTTGACCGTCAGGAAAACGTTGATTTAATACGAAACCAATGAAGTAAATTTCATTTGGGACACGTGTAAAGCAGATGGATGACCGGGATACAGTCCCAGTACAAAACGAAAGTGACCATTAGACTAGACTTAATACCATATTGGATCAAAGCTTAAATTAGGTGCAGAAGATTTACATGTTTGAAAAAACTAGGCAGGTTTTTACACGATTTGACGGTTCTGGTAAGTTCTTTAGCCCTTTGCGGTCCGAGCTACATTCCACGCTTTAGCCCAACTAGTTCATCTTCAATATTCTAATTTAAAAAACTGTCGATAATTTGGCTGAATTTTCACATTTTCATAATCAACAAGATATCTGAAAATCATCTGGATAGAAAAATTTTTATTAAATTAAATTTTAATATAAATGAATAAGTTTCGTATCCCAGAAATAAAAACAACGGAACAAAATAAAAATGTGGAGTCCGGCTCGACATAAGACCGCAAAGGGTTAGTGTCTTCCTTTATTTGAAATATTTTCCTTTCATTTTCATACGGGCACGATGTCGTGATACGATGGATAGAGTTCCTAAAGTTCCAACTGATGCACATTGGAGGATCTTCTTTTTCGATCGGATATGCGCGAGAAAAATTAGTATGGCCGATTCGTACTCTTGTCAATATAATTTGCTGCTTCCTATTAAACAGAAAAGCGGGGTTTCTTTCACAGATATTATTCCCGATACCATGCATGTACGTAACGTGTGAATTTTTCAGTGCATTTGCTATTGTTTATCATCGAATTAAGTTCAATCGCCATAACTCATTACATTGGGTTGTCCGGAAAGTTGGTGCCGATTTTTAAAGAAAATTCAAACACAAGACATTCAAATTTCCTTATATATTTATTAAATTATATATGTTCCATTTTGTACTATACCTTTCTCCATCTTTCACGTATCTTCAATATCCCATCCTTCGAAAACTTCTTAGGTTTTTTGGCGAAAAACTTTTGCATATTTAACACCAGAACTACCGTGCGAGTCAAAATGACCGGTTCGTAATTTGTCATAGAAATTTTATAAATTTACAGCAGGGCATTTTCAAGGATTTTCTATAATTTTTTAAACAAAACATGCACAAAGAATTATTACCCTTAATATAAGTATTTTATCAAATACTCATCATTTCGATTTCTTTGCTACAAATAAGTCTATTTTAATCGTCGGTAGCTCTACAGTTAATAGCGTATAAAACTAACGAAAATGAATGTATCCCAACTAAACTTTTGTCCAAAGATGCCTCAAGTGTCACTCTTTAGAATATGTACGCGTGTCATTTGTTTTCAATCATTCCGACATATTCAGACCCGCTTTAACACGTTAAACGCCACGCCGATTTTAGTCAGCTTTCCGTTAGGCTGTGTGGTGCGATACTAATTAAAAAACATTTGGAGTCCACAGGGACCGGCGTGGCGCTTAACGTGTTAATGGCACCTAACGAAAATCGGCACGAACTTTCCGGACAACCCAATGCATGCGTAACAACATAGACGATGTTCTAAGCTTGTACCAAGAATTAAAAAAAATAATTCGAAGCTTAACCCTTTTCGGTCGGAAGGCGACTCTCGGTCGCCACGGCGTTTCGCGCGACAGTTCGGATGGCGAGTGAGAGGCGCCAATCGGTGTTCATGTTAGATCACGTTATCTCCAAACGATAGGAACGCAGCATTGGTTCTTGGAAAGATTCCTTAGCTGTTTATACTCTTTTGTACGAAGGATCAAATGACACATCTTCACGATAGAACTACCGACGATTAAAGTATACTTATTTCTACCGAAGAAATCAAAGTGGAAAGTATATAAAATAATATGTAATGCAATTCGGACAAAAGTTTATCTATATTTTTAATAGAAAATCGCGGAAAATCTGCTCAAAGGCACCGTAGTTAATTTATAAAGATTCTGTAAAAAATTACGAATGGGTCATTTTGACCACTTTGGCAGTTCTACTGCTAACGGAGATAATTCTACTTGTACCAGTAAGGCGCCCGACACCTTCGCGAAAATCGCTCCGACCTGGCACCTCGCTCGGCCGAAAAAGCCGCCGACCGGAAAGGGTTAAAAATTGGTGTCTCAGTGTACCGTAAAGAGGCATGGAAAGAGATGATACACAGAATTATTTTTACTCGATAGTCTATTGTTTGTGTTCGCCGCAGCATGGCGGACAGGAAGTAACTACTGGAAATTTCGCGGAACACCGTTTAAACGGAAATATTTGCATAGTTGCGTCGCGTGAAACATTTTTAACTTATCAATAACCCTGGCTGTCGCCGGTACCAACGATTTCTACCCTTTTCACCGTAAAATTACAAGAACAGGCTGTTTCGCGAATTGCAGCGGACTCGGCCAGTTTGAATTAGTGGTTCTACTGAGCCATCGTTGTCGTCACTTCCGCGTTCACGGCGTTGCCAAATCGACCATTGTATCGTTAGAAAGGAAAAACTACTGCGGTGTAGTGTTGCGGCCGTGGTCGGTTTGTGTCGGTTAAAATAGTAGCGCTGTGCCGTGAAGAAACGAATTATGACAAATTGGGTAAAAAATATGGAGCGACTGCCTTGGGCATTCGTTAAATAACACGAACTGTCGTGCGAGGTGAATACCAGGCTGCCAGATCAAGCTTTACAAGTAAATTCCACCGAGCTTTCTCGACACAGTAGGTAGATTAACGTTTTCAGGAACAGTACGCTCGAGTGAGTAAAATCAATTGGGCTCAGCGATCGAACGACTTTGTAATTTTGTTCTTTCGTCGACTGTTTTTTTTTTCTTTTTCTTCCAGTACCCGACATATTGTTCGCATTTTTCGAACACTCTCGCAGTATCGTATTTCCACGTATGTCATTTTCTGGATAAAATTGCAAAAATTTCTGTATGGTCGTGATTCGACAACGGTTGGCAGAAAAGAAAAAAAAAAAAGGAAAAGGTTACAGTGACCGCTGTACTTTGTTCGTTGTACCAGATTCACGTGTTATTATACCTATAACGTGAGATAGAAATTGCAGCATTCCTATTAATATTTATAAATTGGTGACAGGAGTCTTATCGGTTCGGTGTTGAGTAATGTAAAAATTATACTATTGATTGTTGAAAAGTATGAAAGGATGTTTTGCGTTTTTGCTTTATATTTGATGTTTCGTTGCTTCATACCTTTGTGCTATTTAGTGCAGAGTATACTAATATACTCATGATGTTGCAACAATATGATGTAGTCGTATATTAATATGAGAGAAATCAAATTTAACGCATCTGTATTAAACAGAGACTCGTCTTAAAATACCAGAAATTTGATAACTGCTATTGAAATATGAAAAATATAATATAAAATTATTTTTTTTTACTTTTTTTTCCCCCAATTTGGTTTCGCAGAACTTATTTTAGGTAAATTTGAGTTATTCGTTGAGAAAAACTCTGCATTAACTACTTGTGTAATCGTTAAATTATGTTTCTTATATTTAATTTTATATACTTTTCTTTAAAATGCTGTATTATTTTAAGTTTATTTTTTGAATCCCTCTTCTCTTTCTACTTTCAATTTTAAAGGTTGTTCATTATTGAATAATGTGATATTATATTTTCCATAAGTTGTAATTTGATTCGATATAACCATATCTAAATCTTGCTGACGAATATGCACAATACATCACTAAAATTCATGAAATAAAAAGAAATAATTAAAACAACTTAAACGTATTAAAACATATGTTAAAGATTTCCAAATGTTAACAAAAATGTATAGACGTGTATATTCAACATTTTTTATTTTTAGTGTCTAATTATAAAATTATAGATATAGGTACTACAAATAAAATAAAATATTTGAAGTAATTACCACATATCTCTAAAATACAAAATATTTGTTTAAAACAATTATAACAAAAATAACGATCTTTTTAAAAAAATAACAAGAATATATTAAATAATATATTTTATAATATATAAGAAGAAAATTGTAAATGTACAATTTCTATTAACAAGCTATTTTAAAAGAGAAATTTTAAAAAATTGAATTTTTAGAAATTTTGTGTACTTAATAATTATCCCTTTTGATTTCTATTATAAAAGCTTCCTAGCAAACCCTACAACAAGTCCCTTATTACAGAAAATTAGCTGATGTGAATTGAACACACCTTGAAACACAGAAAATTGAAAGAGAAAAACAGTGAGAAAAAGAAAACGTAGTAATATGCAGCGGATATGGTTTGTAGAAAACAAAGAGGAGGAGGAATTCAAGCAGCAAGAGGTGCCACGTGAGACTAGCTTCATCGAGGTGGCGACTGAACATACATCAGACATGAGGGGATCTAAAAGGGACTGGATTTTTAGAGTCGAGGTAATTAATAGTAATTTTTGTTATTCTGTAATTCATATTTCTCATTGACTGTTAAACTAATAATTTTCGTATAATTTTAATTCTTTTTTGTTAATTTATTATTTAATTAGGTACATAAATTAGAGAAAAACGAAGTTTTATACGTGGTGGGTAATTTGCCTGAACTGGGTGCTTGGAATCACAACCAAGCGATTCAGTTATCACAAGAACACGGCAGTCGGGATTCTCCTATACTTTTTGATAGTAACAGTAGTGGGGAATTTTATAATGACGATGGACATAACAATGCTGGAGATAACTTGTTTAATGATGTAAACGATGAGTAAGTAACCATGAATTTTTTCTAGTCATAATTTTTCATTCAGTATTACATGCATGTATGAAATCTAGTTATCATTATTTCATCCTGAAGTACATATGAAAACTAAGTTATATTAACATATAATTTCTTTAATTTATAATTATATATATATATTATACCGAGGTTTAAAAATTTCAGAGGTGGACAAATATTTTCGCAAAAAGTTGCACTTCCCATTGATGCTGATGTAGAGTTTCGATATTTTGTTGCTGTCATTTGTCAATCTAATGGTACTAAGAATTCGGCCAAGACTCTCATTATTCGTAGATGGGAGACTCATATGACACCACGATTTATCAAGAAGAACAGTATGTAGTCGAATATAATTGATTCTATAATTTAAAAATAATATTTCTATTGTAGATTGCACAATTGAATAAAAAATTTTGTTACAGCACCTAGCAATTTTACTAGTGATACATTGCCGGATTCGGATAAATTTGGCTATTACAATGGCTACTGCAAAATTGAACGGGGTTGGTTGACCGATGAAACTGTGATACAATTTAAACTTTTTAATAATCCAATTAAACTGTGGAAAAATCGACTACAAAATAAAAAAGTTCACATTAAAGTAAGTTCTTAAATTATTTATTTTATATTAGCGTTTAAAGAAGTTTTAATCAAAACATTTTCTTTGTTTAGATGACACCTGTAAATCTAGTTAGGCACAATTCCTTAGAATTGCAACAATTTGGAGGTGATTGCGTAGACGATAGTCTTTCTATGGATACACAAGACATTGTTGATCAACCTGCTTTTAGTATTACAGAAATTGCGGTACGTACAATTGTATTATATTATTTGTTTTATCAAAGTTGGTGATTATTATATTTCTTTTTATAGTAATATATTCTTGTTATAATTTTAGGTAATGAATGATGAAGAAGCTCAGTTCAAGATACAAGAGCAATTTGGCCGAGCTTACAATGAAGACGAATTTGTTATCTTCAATGTCGCGGTGCGATATCCTGAAACTATCGTAAGTAGTCATATGAAGTGTCTCGTCAAGAATTCATAGGAAATACACAACTTTATGAATAACCATTAGTTGGTATTTATTGCTTGCATTGTTTGTAATTCTTATAATATTGCATTATGTACATAGGATAGACCTCCGATTTTTATTTCAAATCAACGTTTCCGTTTTTCGTATGGACTGTTCTGCAAATGGATACATCGAAGGCATTGTTTTCAGTAATATATCAACTAATTATACAAAAATACAAAAGATTAAAAAGCAAAACATGCGATATCATTTGGTTTGTTAACCTGGCACTTATGACGAAAGTACATCTTTATTTAATATAAATGGCAGATAAATAAATGAAAAAAAAAAAGAAAAAAAGAAACAAAATTAGTAAAAATTGTAGGCATGACAGAGCAATAAATGGCGAACTAGTGGTAATTTATAAAAGAAATTAGACACACTAAAAATACGCATTGACCATACCATGTGAGTTTTCAGTAGACCACGAGTAGGCTGGCCACGTCTTCTCTCGCGACTTGTTCAAATTACTTGGTAAAAGATAATTAAACTTGTTCAGCAGCTATTGCCCTCCTTGGAAATCAGAAGCGATGTCACGCGAACTGGCCTGGAACGAAGACAACCGTCAGCTTTGTACAAAGCAAGACCTCTGGTGCAAATGATGATGCTAACATGCAATCTGATGTATCGATGCTAAGCATCGTCTACCACTTTACATCTGTGTCACATGACATCACACAGAGATATGATGGTTTTGATTGTCGTTCAGCCTACCGCACCTATCCTTAGGCTAGTGTCTCTCGTAAATCCGTAAATTTTTTTTGAAGTACATCGCATTGTTATGACTGAAGTTATTGAATTTGATTCGACAATAATTATCACGCAAACCACGCGATCTATTTGTAATATTAAATCGGTTTACGTGAGCCGTAGCCGTCCTAAGCAACCCTATGAATTTAGCGATATCAACGCTGTCACACCTCATATCCATCTGTGTGCGTCGAAAATGGTGAGGCTCCCATCACTCCTATATCCTTTTAGTGTACTACTAATATTTTCTAGCTCTGACCAACTCTACTGTACCGTACGTGACACCGCTGCGCAGCCAATGCCAGACTAAGCTGTCAGAATCTTCTGAATCTGAATTACAAACCTTGCAGATTTGATATCGAAATTTAATAATGAATGATCAGCAGGTGTTGCGGGATACGCGTCACCAGGCAGAGTACAGCATTTGGCAATTATTGGTCTGGTTCATTGCTAGATTATGTAGGAAATAAATTATCGTCCTTTGTTTTGCCATTCACTAGTAATTTGTTGCTCCTGCCTACAAATTATCTGAAACTGCCAAAGAATTTAAAACAAAAAAGTTTGTGGAAAAACAAAAGATGTACAAATGTCTCAAGTCATATAGTTTAATTCCTACGATTTTTAGTGATCAAGGATCGTTAATAATGTGCCATAAAATTCAGCCACATCTATTAGAATCTCTAATGCTCTTGTTTCTCAGATTAGAAAAATTCAGAAAAAAGTTTCTTCAAACCAAATGTCCTTGATCATTGGACTTAATTAATGTTGAAGCAAGCTCTATAATGGATGAGCAAAAAATACTGATGCAAGCATTTGGTGTTGTTATGAATAGTAGTATTTTTCTATGTATATTGAGCAGATTGTTTTTTCAGGCATATTTAGTGGACTACTACGTGTACAGCTCAAGGTGTTTTCCAGGAGAACCACCAAATCATATTGGTTTCAGCTACATCTTGCCTAGCACATTACAATCTAGTGTTGGACTTTTAACAGTACCAATTACAAGCACAAAACATAGACCAATCGGTATGACTTTGTGTTTCTCGCTCTTTATTGTTATCGAAAATTATTGATAATTGCTAAGGATAATTTTTCTCTTTTTCTTTAGGACAACTTACAGTCGAATATGTTGTGATAAAATCAATTCCGGATTATCCGTGGGATATGAGTATTTCATACGCGAAACATTGGGAACAACGATGGTCTGGTCTGGATGTGGGACACAGAGGTTTGGGAACATCTTTTCAAACGAAAAAGTATGTTCACAATTTTAAAATGGTTTAAAAATCAAAATTCTTAAGAGATTCATATTTAAGTGCTGGTATTTAATGTTTTAACATTTCGCTCACAGTTGCGCCAACGTGCGAGAAAATACAATAGCTTCTTTAAAGACTGCATCGTATCATGGAGCAGATATGGTCGAATTTGACGTCCAACTATCCAAGGACCATATACCAGTCATTTACCATGATTTCTATGTATCTATTTCATTAAAACGCAAAAAACAAATAGAAGCTATGGACATGCTGGAAATACCTGTTAAGGATCTTACATTAGAGCAGCTACATCTATTAAAGGTAATTTTTATGAGTATATACATAGTGCATCTTGAAGCATACAGTTATATTCGAAATATCAAATGATTTATTTTCATTGATATCATATGCATAATTTCATATTTATAGTTATTTACAGATTTCAACATTCTCAACATAAATTCAATGGGTTTTATTTTTTTAATTTTATTACAAAGTATTTACAATTCATGAACATGAAGAAAAATTAAGTTTTTTTTTTTTTAATTTGAAATTATTGTTAATTCATGAATGATACAAATAACGTACAAAAAATTAATAAGAATATTAGTTTTAACTTCGTTAATCCTAAAATATTGTTAATAAAAAAAATCATCATGTATTTCTAACTGCACAATCTTTCATTAGGTCAATTAATAAATTTCATCTAATATAATCTCTCATTTACCATTAACTAATAGAATGTGGCTTCTCAATAATGCTACGCGTATTAACACTTCGCTTTTTATGTCCTTTTTTGTATTGAAGGAGAAATCGATCACCTCAGGGGTTGTGTCGTATGTAGATACACAGACATGCAATCATGAATTTATAGGTGTAACATACCTATTCGTATTTGTCTTTTTTTAATATTCAACAGGATTTTTATTACCCGGGGGACTCGTTGGGTAAGGTGCTGTATTTCGTTGATAAAGCTGAGCAGGGGGTTAACCAACTGGTGAGCTTTCATATCGCTTGCGCCGCCTAACTCGTCGCCAGAATGTATAACCAAGTCATTTAAAATACTTGATGCATGCTTGTTTAAAATTTATTCTGAAACCAACTAAAATTAATTTTAAAAGTCACATCACAGTGTCACGATTACATGCTTCAATAAAAAGCTGAAAGCTTAATTTTGATATTGTAAGTTATCACGATAATTTGATTGAAAAGTATTTTCTTTTTTTTTGTACCAATGTAATATCATCGATCAAACATTTTTGAAAAATGCTTCAAAGATCTTAAAGATCATTTTTAATAATTTTTCACCAGTCTCATTCCCCTCTGACTTCATGTATCTGGTTTCGCGCGTGAACGCGAAACTTTTCATCGATAAAATGTATAAAAACACATTATCACAGCATGTGAATAATATCATGAAAGGTATGATATTATTTTCAATATATTCACATGACTTCAGAGTGTTTGTTTTTGTTTGGCTTAGAAAAGTCTCTTACGTCAAACATCATGCGATCTTTACCAATTTTATATTCTAACACAGTTACGTTGGAAGAGTACTCCATTTTGCGCGTCCCTTATGAAATAATTTTTTCTTACAGGTTTATCACGTAGCCGAAGGTCGAGAAAAAAATCCAAGATTCTTCGATGAAGATCTGGAAGATCATCAGCCTTTCCCTACGCTTCAGACCGTACTTCAGGAATTGGAACAACACGTCGGATGTAATATTGAAATTAAGTGGACTATGCAGCTGAAGGTAAAAATATATTTATTTTATTTGATTTATTTAATATTTTTATTATTTTTCTTGCGGAAATCGTAATTTACCTTCGATATGTACAGGACGGCACGTTCGAGCTTAACCATCCCTTTGACCTCAATTTATATTTGGATATTATACTGAAGGTCGTTCTAGAATACGGAGGAGATAGAAAGATTGTTTTCTCATCGTTTAACCCAGATATTTGTGCCATGATTCGTCTTAAGCAAAATAAGTACCCGGTAGTATTTTTGACACAAGGTGTGACTTCGAAGTATCCTACTTACCATGATCCAAGATGTCAAACAATACCAATGGCTGTTAGACACGCATTGGCGGCTGATATTTTGGGAATTAATGTCCATACCGAGGATATTCTTAGAGATCCGTCGCAAGTTAAATTTGTTAAGGATGCAGGATTAATAATATTTTGTTGGGGTGATGACAATAATGATAAAGACACAATCCAACATTTGAAGAAACTTGGTTTGCATGCAGTTATCTATGATAAGTGAGTAACCTTTGAACGTGCAAAATAATTTTGTACGAACATAACTATATCGTTAAATATTTTCTGCAGGATCGATGAATACAACGCAAAAGAAGTCAAAGAGAGCATATTCCTGGTTGATGCGAGAGAAAATCAAAAGGCGCTAATTGCTTTGGCTCAATGTAATCAAAGTTGTGCACCACAACCTCAAATTACCAACTCCCTGAATACAGAAACGGTTAGTTGATAATATTTATATAATAAATATTAAAACTATGTAATGTGTAAATTTTGTAATTATTACAAATATGAAAAAAAAGTCGCAAATATAATTTCTACTTTAGGATTACTATATGGACATTGATAAATCACGAAATATGATCACAACCACCTCAACTACAAGCTCCCTCGCATCTATTGGTAAGAATAGTATTGATGGCGATAATATATATCCCATGTCAACCGTTAAATTACCAACTACATGTGACCATCAGGAGAGCAAAGAGATCTGTGAAATGACGAAAGATTTCAGCGTCTGTGCTAAATCCTTTGGCCACTCGATAAAACCTAAGAACATCTCAGACTTGGTTTGTGGTCAAACGCCGACAATATCGGAAATATATGGAGAGGATGAGTCTGCGAAGGACTGTCTCTGATGCTTCTCCTTTAAATCATTCATGTCATGGTTTGACAGAGAAGATATTGTTTAGAAAAGGACCTATCACAAGAGACAAGGAGAAAGCCGAAGAAAACTTTTTGTAACTCATAATTTACTATAATATTTACATCAACGGGGTTAAACAATTGTTTCCTCAACAGTCCTAGGATCCTTAAAATTGGATCACCTTAAACGGCCATTACATGGAGTGTATTCATTCATCGATGCACAAGAAGTACGGCCGATTGTATTTTTCACATCATTTTATCATTCCTGCGATCGGTCGACTCAATTGTCCGTTTTGTCTTGTCTTACTTAAAAACTCTATACAATGGCTTTTCTTTTTTTTAACGCTGATCAAGTCCAACGTTGGCTGTAGAAAAAGATGTCGACTCCTGTTACTCTGCCTATGGCAGATGAACACAGGAGTTGCAAGTTTTTAGTACAAATATCTTCAATATTTTCATTTAGTTCGTAAAAAGAAGTCACCCCTCTCATATTCCTTCCTTTATTAATTAAACATTAATTTAAACAAATCCAAACTGACAGGGCTATTAACAAATATATGACGTTACGAGCATACTTTTTTTTTCTTTTTTTTTTTTTTTTTTTT